>JBBPQP010000647.1:0-19804 GCA_038092555.1 Boletus subgraveolens
ACCACCTTGCCCTCGCTCTTGTCTTGCCCCCACCCTCACCCCCACTCTTGTCCCCATCTTGCTGTCTTGCTGTCCCTGTCTCACCACCTCACCCTCACTCTTATCTCACCATCTCACTGTCTTGCCCCCACTCTGGTCCCCATCTTGCCGTCTTGCCCCCACTCTGGTCCCCATCTTGCTGTCTCACCCCCACTCTTGTCCCCTTCTCATCATTATTGTCACACTGCCTCACTCTCACTCTCGTCTCGCCATGTTGCTGTGTTGCTGTGTTGCTGTGTCACTGTGTTGCTATGTTGCTGTGTTGCTGTGTTGCCCCCACCCTTGCCCCCATTCTTGTCCCTGTCTCACTGTCCCCATCTCACCACCTCACTCTCGTCTCACCATCTCACCCCCACTCCCACACTTACCCCCAGCCCTCACTGTCTCACCGTCCCACCATCGCCCCTGTCTCACCACCTTGCCCTCACCCTTGTCTCACCATCTCACCCTCGCCCTCATTTTGCCCTTGACTTGCCCCTGCTCTTGCCTTGGGTGTGCAGCTTGAAGCAACTACACGATGCGTGCATTCACATGCATCACATGGTCACTCCTGCATGCTTTCTGGGCACCCATGGGTTGATGGGTACATATATGCATTGTCAACAGTAGTATTGTACAAAATGTTTTGTCAACAGTAGTGTTGTACAACAAAAGATTGCTACAATAGACTATGTAGCCAATGGTAGCGATGCCACCAGTATCGCTTGACAATATAGCCTATATTGGCAACAAATTATATCATGTGGCTATGTAGTGCAACAGCCACTTTCCTTTTTTACAAATATAGTCTACTTACCTCAGTTGTTGTGCAGAAGGACAACAGACTGAGGTGTAACATTCTGAGGCCTATCTAACATATCATGGCAAGAGAACAAGGACACACTTGATATGCAGGGTGAAACAAAGTTGTGTGGCAATGTCAGGTAGATGCACCACTCATATGGCAAAAATATAAAGAGAAAACATCTAATTGTAAAGTAACTATCATAGTGGTCAAAGTAGCAATGCTAAAATAGGAAAGAGGAGGATGTAGACAAACTGGCAGATATGATATGTTGCAGTGCAAGAAAAGCTGCGCTCATGCTTGCTATTCCAACACCGGATCCTCTGGGTTTGAAGGAATAGAATGAGTGTAAGTTCAAGTTTGCCTTTGACTTCAAAGTCCGGCCCAGATTAACAGCTGAAGCGCAACTTTCCCATGGGCAAGCTGACTCTCCATTCAATCACCCATCGACCAAATCCAACACCAAAAATCCAGCTGCCATGCCCCCCTCATTACTCTCCACCCCCCTTCATCCACATCAACTACCTGTTATGACCGGTAACAATGGTACACGTTCATGTAACGTTGACTTGACCTCTCCTCCGTCAAGGAGTTAAGTCGAGACCTCGTTCCTACACTTGGGCACCTCCATATAGGAGTTAAGTGTGAACAGCCTAGCGTTGGCTAGCAGTACCTGGACTGGCCAGGAGTTGGAAGAGTAGAGGATGAGGCAGTGGTGAGACGAGGCACGAGGGAGGGGATCTCGAGGAACAGAAGTCCACACAAAATAGTGTAGATTAAGGTTAAGGAGAAAGAGGCATACAGGCGGCGCCCTAATATATATAGTGAGGACTCTAGGGCAGGTATCAGAGTCCGAAGTATATATATGGTAAGAGAAGCGTCGCGTCACGAGGCACATGAGATAAACAGTCGGGATATAAGGGGAAATGTACAGCCATAAAGAGAGGCTGTAGGGGAGGCAGTGTCTGGACGAGTCATAACCAATAAGTATGAGTCAAAGGAAGTTGCCAAAGGCAGTGGAGAAAGAGTCAAAGGGGAATTGCCGAAGGCAGTGGCAAAAGAGTCAAAGGGGACTGTCAAAGGCAGTGAAGAAGTGCCATATCTGGTAGTGTCCGTCCGAAGGTCAAGCCTCGAAGAAAGACTCGTCCAAGAGGTCAGCCCACGTGGAGGAAGGGATGTCGTAGTCCCTTAAGTCGGAGAAGAGGGAGGCAAATAGAGAGGCCCTGGGATGGTCGAGATGAGAAGGTGGGGTGACCAACGAGGGAATTGGAGTTGGTGGACGAGGAGGAGGAGACATAGAAGGAAATTGATTAGGGGTCTCCTCCATAATCGTAACACTACCCCATATCACCCCATTCCCTGTGTACAATGCCATTCCCTTCATCCTTTCCAAACAACACCAAACCAAATATACCCAACTTGGATATCATCTCTGCATGAACCACTTTTTCATGCTCCTCACTGGCAGTCCTGCTCTTTCCCACCTCATCCACACTGGACATGGCACGCACGAGATAAGACCTTACTCCAGCCGGGGGTACAATCAGTGCCATCGCAATCCAGGCCTTTCCTTTCTCCCCAGAAAGTCCCTTTAAAAATGTGGGAATATTTCCCTTGTAGATGTTATTCCCACTACCCTTGCATTGGGATTTGAGTACAAGTTCATTGGGATGTTGACACGCAAGGGTTGTCCCAAGGGGTTCCCCTGGGTGTCTTTCCATGTCTGGAAAAGAAGCGGAAAGAGCAGGTGGGTTCTCTGTATTGAGTGCCCACATGGGCATCCATGTCTCCCGAAGCTCCCAACCACTCCAACAAAGTGTCTCATAGTGGACAAGGTCCTGCAGATGCATAGGAAGCTGGCCCCACGCATTTTTTGTTTTTTTCCAATGATGGTGAACCTCGTCATGAGAGCTCACATTCTACCAGGCACAACGGGACAACATTCATCTCAACTCTCACCCATGGGTGTCTATATAGTGGTGCATGTGATTTCTTTAAGCTTATGTTGTTAGGCTCATGGTGGATCAGCATCAGCATGGATCAGGTGGTGCTACCATCTCGATCAGGCTATCTGCATGGGTGTTGTGTATTCACTCAGGTGCACATGACAGAATGCATTGATCCAGGTGGTTCAATGGGATTCATGTAGATTCCATGCTGAATCAGGGGCATATGGACATATAAGTGTTTTCGGAGTTTGTGTCACCTTGCAAGTTATGTAACATCAATATAATTTCCAACAAACCCGTTCATGGTCGAGCTTGCCAGGATATTCACTTGATAGTCATTTGTGAAGTCTATACCCATATGAGGTGATTGGAAGACGGTGTCCGATCGATGAGAGCTGTGGCAAGCATACAGAATGTCTAGCAGGATGAGGTTGTGCCTCTACTATTGTAGTAGGGTGTCATATAACCTAACTTTTGGCAAGGACATCAATGTCTCAATGTCCTATTTCTTGTACAAAAATTAGACCCTGAAGATGGGGCATAGGTTTACATGACTATCCATCATTTGTTTAGCTTGAAGACATTTGAACATATCCATGGTCCCCTTGTCTTCTCGCACATCATGACCACCTTGGCTTCTCAACTGCAGGATGCTTCTCTTCGAATCTTTCCCATGCGGCATCCTGTCACCCTATGCTATTGTAGGCATCAGCAACAAAGCTCAGTGAGAAAAAGAAACTCATAACTGGACATTGAAACTACCTCCACGGCTAAACAACGTCACTCGATTTCATATCCATCTTCCCCTTTTCCTTGAAGCACATGATCATTCTCTCATCGCACACATTTCTTATCCAAAATCCCATCCCATCAAAATTCTTTCAGTCCCACCATGTCCTCTGGACATTCTTTTGCCTCTAAAGAACCTGGCTCTCTCACAAGGGTGAGATCTGACACATATGGGAAGGCAAGCACCCCAATAGCGGTCTGGTGGGCATGTCCACCAGAACTCATGAGAGGTAATACATTGCCGAATCAACCTCCTTGTGTGGTGTGCAACATGTTGGCATGTGTGCTCCATCCTGGCTTTTCAGAGGATGACCACTGGTAAGCAATCTGGGTGACAGGAGAGGCAGCCGTCACTGCTGCATTGTGATGTAAGCTCTCTGTTACAATGAAGTACGTCAAGGGACATGGTCATGATATGCAGGAGTGTGATTGATCCTGTCAGACGTTGTACAGAACCTGTCTTTGTTCCATGCCTGAACAAACTTGGGAAAGTAACTGTAAACATTTCCAATGGAAGGAAGATTATTACCATGCGTCAAGGCACTGTGGTGGAACAGGTAGATTGGTGCATCTGCACCTCCACAGTCTCTTGCCTGAGAATTCATCAAAGTACTGTCGTTTCAAAAAATGAGAGAGGAAGTCCAATGTGTCTGACAGGGTAGAAGTGCACATGTGCCAGACACTGTCCTTTTCGTCATTGAGCCATACTCTGAATTTGGCATATTTCAAGAGAAAGTAGAGTCTTGTTCTGGGGATTGTGCTTCATAGGAACAGGACGACTGTCTTCTGATCTTGAAGTTTTATGTCTGGTTTGGGGAGACTCTGAGGGATCCTGTGGCATGTCTGGCAGCCTCGAAGTTTGTGTGGGTTGTTTGGCTGTGTTATTTCTACAAGGCTTTGCCCACATATGGGAATATGCTTCTGAGAATTTGCTTTCCACGAACGAAGTGACATGCAGGAGAGATCAGATCTCATCCCAGCTCATCCTCATCTAATCCTGTTGTAGTGCCACTATATATTGGAACACTCAGGAATGCATCAAGAAACTCCTCAGTATCATGTTCCTCGGCAGCAGAGGTGCACATTGTAAGAACAGTTCCCATTCATTGGTCTCTCAATGTCTATCTGTAAGGTATGCACAAGTGTATCACTACAAAGTCAAATGTCCTATATAGACATTGGATAACTCATCGTGAAGCACTTGCATCAACTGTCAGGTGTTGTGTTTCTCATGGCCTCTGCTTGATAACTTGGCAACAAAGCAACTTTCTCGACATATCTTTGCCTCATGACTTCCAACACCATTGGCCACCTCTACCCAAATCAATGCATCTAGAGACAGTTGGTGAACAGTGACTCATCCCCAGTTTATCAAATACACTTGTACGGTGTCTGTCTGTCCCGTCATCCCTTGTAGCCATATTCATTCATGTTCGTAGTGCCTAGCTAGATTGAAACAAACCTGAATTGCTCCACTTGGTCGAGGAAATCAAGACAGTATTCTGCCTGATGTGGTATGTACATCTTCTCCTGTGGATTTGACTGACTTTTCTAGGCTTCATCCTCAACGATGGAGACGGTTTACACCCTAAATAGATCATTTCTGGTGGTGGTAGCCCTTCATTGCATCTATGATGGTCAAGGCAAATGAACAAGAGTGTGTCTCAATACAGTGCTAAAAATGTGCCAGGGTCATTGTGCAAGCTGAAAAGAAAGAGTTGGAAAAATATGTGATAGGAAAGAATCACTACAATGCTCATACATGCTGGTGACCATCGTTTAGGTAAATGTATTTGAGGACGTCATGATCAATAGCATTGACTGTTTTGCTTCCGAGGTCATCCTCTACTTTTCCTTTATCTTCATCGATAGTATTGTCTCATTTGCTTCATCACAACCACCTTGTCTGGATGCTTCTACTTGGATACTTCTCTTGGGAGACTGATAAGCAATGGCTGCAACCTGTGACACTCTGATGAGATTGAGGCCTGGCCTAATGATGTCTGCCCCCTGCACTGGGTCAACATCTACTCAATATTATGAAGGATGGTGGTCTATGTGGCAGGGAGAACAACAAGTGTTCAATACTCCCCTCTACCTCTTGTTTTAGTCCCATCGGGACTGGCACGAAAGGCCCGAACACCCACTCATTGGCAGCCCATGGTTTGCTCAATGTTTCAAACAAGTGTAGAACTGCATACTTGACACTCATAATTTCTGGAAAGAGATCACCACTTGACTGGCCAGGTTACTGTTTTCTTGAGTAGCACAGCATTGGTTGCTACATCATCAGTGCGTGGATTTTCAACCCACTCATCATTCGTATTCATGCCATGCTACTTCCCACTTCACAGTGCCATTCCCTAAGCTCCTCCCAACTTGGAATCATGCAAAATCAAATTCTCTCCCGATGGTGAGCAGATCACCATCACATGCCTTCTTGGCTCCATCCACATTATCAACAGTCACAACAGTGATGAGCTTGTTACCATCAAGACAGCCATACCCGATGGGAGCTTGGCCACTCTCTCTTGCATGGTCAAGTGACAGTCAGCATGTTTTTTCCACCTTTCACACCAACAAAATCAAGTCAGTTGACATCTCCGTTGGGGAGTCCCAGCTTGCAGAATCATCAATTCTCCGTGATGATGACAACAATGACGTCCTCTTTATTGGGTTAGCCACCAACGGCGAATTTATTGCTACCTTCACACAGCATTCAATCCTGCCCCTGGACACATCAACACTAACCCAGATTGGCCCTGTCATCAAGGACAGCAGAGAGTTACAGTCCATTGCTATCTCTCCAGACAGCAGTTGTATCGTGACTGGACACTATGATGGGAAAGCTGTCATTCGTGATCTCAGCAAGATCCTCCCTGGCTTATATGGTTCTTTCCATGTGAGTCCCAGCCTACGGGTTTGTCTTGCTGTCACTGAAGGAAATGCACTGACACCAATGTGTACACACAATAGAAAGATCCTGGGCAATCTAGCCCACTCAAGGCCAATGGACACAACCAAGATGGCGATGATCTCCTCGAGGTATAGGTTTGTTTGTATCCCCCTTAAAGCAGGTTCTCACAATAGCATAGGTTGAGGTGCCGTTGACCATGCCTGTTCCTCAGTTCAACTTTGATGAGGTGTGGGATTACTACATTCAAGTTATCTTGTTTCCATGTTGATGCTACTGCAGCTACTGTCCACAGCCCCCTCTGACCATTCCCAGGAGGGTGAGTTACTGTCTTCCCATGGCATATCACAGTTGTTAGATACCTCACCAGTGACCCTCCCTCCGGAGACACATGCAGAGCAAAATGTCAATGCTGTTTAGTCATTGCATGGCTATTCAATATTTAAAAAATAGCTACAAAGGAAGAGCAACAAGGACACCACTTCTCATAAGCCTGATCGACCCTCCAGAAGCATGCACCAACCTCCTCCTGATCATCGATCACCTTCCCACTCACCACTGAGAGTGGATGACGCAAACAAAGGGCCATCATGGATGGCTGGTGGTAAATGTAAGCAGGTGAGTACTCTTCCTTGATAGACAATCGGATGTAGTATGTTCAACATTTCACATTAGCGAATGGTAGTGAAATATGCTGGAAACGAAAATGTTCGTTGTGCTTCAGATTTTTATGTAGCAACTCATCTTGGTCACTATAGCATAAATCAACCCCCAAGGCGACCATTGTGAAGCATCCCAATGAAGCGTCCCATAGTGGACAAGCACTTGTAGAGGAAATCGGCCTCACACGTCTTTTTTTTCTGGTGATACCTGACCTCATCACAATAGCTCATGTCCTATTTGGGCGCAACAGGAGAATAATTCATCTCAACCCTTGCCTGCAGGGATCCACATATTGGTGTGCATGATTTATTTTAGCTTAGATTGTTAGTCTCACAGTGGATCAGCATCAGAATGGATCAGGCGACACTACTGTCTTGATTTGCATACCTACTATTTCGATCAGGTTACCTGCATGAATGTTGTGCATTCACTGAGGTGCACATGACGGAACAGATTGATCTAGGTGATTCAATGTGATTCATGTAGATTCCATGTTCAATCAGAAGTATGTGGACATTGGAACCTCTTGGAGGGAGGAGGAAGGCCGTGAGCGAAATCAGATGTCAAGTGTGATATGTATGAAGGAGATAATGTATAGGTTATGTTATGAAAGAACTGAAGAGTGGAAGAGACTCTTTCTACACCCAAGACAACAGTAAATGTGGGGCCTAATAGAAGACAAGCACCATGAAAACCGAGTCTACAGAGCAATTTGAGCCCTTCAGTAGATGAACATTGCAGTGGTATTCGCTCCTATGTGGTGACTGAGACAGTCTACATGTGGTGAAACAAGGAAGGTGTCATTGAGTGCCTGAGGGTACAGTTAGCGTCAACAAGGTTGTGCATAAACATAAACATTTGAGTTCCAGGGAGTCACATAGGAAGTGCAAGAATGCCCAGGCTGCACATACATATGAGTGTGACATGGTTTGAGTGAGTGTGCAGATGTATATTCATATGAGCCCTTTCGAAAACGAGCCATGTTTTATGTGCAATGTGTCACGAGTCAATCCAATGGGGATTGTATACATACTTGTTGTGAACCAAGGTCTGCAGTCGAGACATGGCAGACAATTGCACACTGTGTTGGTTTCCCCAATGTGAGTTGACTGCTTGCCTAGTTGTCTCAATGAGGTCACTTGGCTGGATCCGAGTAAGAGTAAGTGCCAAAGATACAAGGCAGCAGCTGTGTGAACAATAAGGAAATGTGTTTATGGACCAACTGTGCACACCACAAGCAAACTGAAACCTCTTGCTCCTCAATATTTCAACACAGACGGTTGTGTACCATTGGTGATGTTGTCAATGAATACTGGTGTGTGGCAGCTCTGAGGAGGGTTAAGCAATGCTGATCATTCAGTAAGACCAAATGATGGTACTTGACATCAGTCACTCTGACCCTATATATGCAGTCTGTTTCCACCCTGACGGAATGCATGTTTTGGGCAGAAGTGGCAATGGAATGAGACAGTGGCAACTGGCAGATGGTCAAGAGATCAGAAGGCAACTGGGCATGAAGGTGTATGCCATTTCTGTGTTGAGTGATCAAAAGTGAATAGTGTGTGGGACCAACCAAGGGGCAACTGTGTGGGACAAAGAGATCCATGACAAGGTCGTTCATGTGGAGGGCGAAAATGACATGACTGAAGTCAATATGTCCCCTGATTTGACTAGGTTTGTGACCGGGACTAAGGAAGCAAATATTTGGGACATCACAAGTGGAGAAAGACTTGTTGGCCTGCTCAAACATGACAATTGGATCACTGGAATCAAATTCTCACCAAATGGCAAGCAGATTGCCACTGCATGCCTTCATGGCTCGATCTGGATTTTCAACAGTCGCAACGGTGACCAGCTCATCACTATTGAAACTATCATACTTAGTTGGATCATGGCCACTCCCCTTGCGTGGTCAACTGACAGCCAGCAAATTTTTTCCACATCCAGCGACAACACAATCAAGTCTTTCTATGTCTTCACCAGGTCCCAGCTTGCAGAATCATCCATTCTCCATGACAACCACAAGATCCACTCTATTGCCCTAGCCACCAATGGCAAATTCATTGCTACTTTCACACAGTGTTCAATCTTGTTCCTGGACACATCAATGCTAACTTGGATTGACCCCATCATCCAGGACAGTGGAGAACTATGGTCCATTGCTATCTCTCCAGACAGCAATTATGTTGTAACTGGACGATTTCGTGACGGGAAAATTGACATTTGTGATCTCGGCAAGATCCTCCCTGGCTTGTATAGTCCTTTCCATGTCAGTCCCAGCCTACAAGTTTGTATTGCCATCACCAAAAGAAATATGCTGACACCAATGTGTATGTACAATAGGAACATCCTGGGAAAGATGGCAATGATCCTCTTGAGGTATCGGTTCCTTCATTTTCCCCTTGAAGCAAGTTCTCAGGATGGCATAGGTTGAGGTCCCATTGAGCACACCTGCTCTCCAGTTTGACTTTGATGAGGTGGAGGATCATTACATCCTTTTCTTGCTTCTGTGTTGACCCTGCTGCAGCCACCGTCCTCATCTCCCTCTGACCATTCCCAATAGGGTGAGTTACTGCCTTCCCATTGCATATCACAGTTCTCAGATGCCCTATCAGTGACCTCCCCACCAGAGGCGCATGCAGGGCAAAATATCGAAACTATCCAGTCATCACAGGGCCATTCAATATTCAAAAAGTGGCTACAAAGGAAGAACAACAAGGACACTGCTTCATATAAGCCTCATCAACCCTACACAAGCACGCACCAGCCTCCTCTTGATCACCAATTTCTTTCAACCCACTCACCACTGAGAGTGGATAACACAAATGAGGGGCCATTCTGGATGGCTGCAGGTTGATGTAAGCAAGTGAGTATTCTTCCTTGATAGACGATCAGATGTGGCATATTTAACATATCACATTTGTGAACAGTCACAAAATATGCTGGAAACAAGAAAGTTCGTTGTGTCTGGGTTTGTAAGCAACGACTCATTTCAGACACTACAGCATAAATCAGCCCCCAATGCTACTGTTCCCAACCATCCCAAAGAAGCATCTCATGGTGGACAAGGTCCTGTGGATCCACTGGAAGCTGGCTCCGTACGTCTTTCTTTCCCTAGTGATACTGGATCTTGTCACACAAGCTCACATCCTACTAGGCGCAACAGGAGAGTAATCCATCTCAATCCTTGGCTGCAGGGGTCCATATAATGGTGCATGTGACTTATTTTGACTCAGATTGTTAGACTCATGTCAGATCAGCATCAACAAGGATCAGGTAGTGCTACCATCTTGATCAGATTACCTGCATGGATGCTGTGTATTTGCTCAGGTGCACATGATGGAATCCATTGATCCAGGTGGTTCAATGCGATTTGTGTAGATTCTGTGCTGAATCGGGAGCATATGGATGTACGAGTGTTTTTGGAGTTTGTGTCACTTCGCAGGTTAATATCAGTATGAGTCCTGACAACCTGGTCTGTGATTGAGCTCACCAGGATATTCCCTCAATGAGATGATTGATGAAGTCTATATCCACATGGAGGTTGAGATTGGAGGACAATGTCTGATTGATGAAAGCCATTGCAAGCGTACAGAATGCCTTGTAGAATGTTGTGTAACCTAACTTTTGGCATGGACATCTCAATGTTCTATTTCTTGTACAACAATTAAATTCTGGTGGTGGGGCATAGGTTTATATGTCATCCAAGCAAATGAGAGGGATGCCATTGTCATGCTGAATCAAAGCCAAAATGGGACCATACATCTTCTCATGCCACGGAAGGCTTCTCTTCAAATCGTTTCTGGGAAGCATCCTGTCACACTATGCCATCCTATGTGTCAGCATCAAAACTCGGTAAGAAAAAGAAGGTCATAACTGGTCTTCGAAACCATCACCACCTCCAAGCAATGTCATTTTGTCCCCCTCACACCCATCACCCCCCTTTTTTGCCTGAAATGCATGGCCATTCTCTCTGTGTGCATGTCCCTTCTCCAAGATTCCATCCTGCCTCACTTTTTTCAGTTGCACCATATCTTCCAAACGTTCCTTTGCCTCTGAACGATCTTGTCTCCATGTGAGGTTACATTCCGAAGCTTGGTATTCCAATGCAGTCTCTCTCGCGAGCATGGGGTCTGAAGTGGATAGGAATGCGAGCATGCCACTAGTGGCCAACTGAGCATGTCCACCGGTTCTCCTAAAGGGTGCTGGATCCCTTTTCAGCAAACAACCACTGGTAGGCAGTCTGATTGACAACAGAGCCAGCCATCTGTTATGACCAGTAACAATGGTACACATTCATGAAGAACTGTGTCTCGTTCCTTCACTTGGGCACCTCCAATAGGAGTTAAGTGTGAATGGCCTGATGTTAAGTCAGCAGTACTGGGACTGTCCCAGAGTTGGAAGATGGGAGGGTGAGGTAGAGGTGAGGTGAGGCACAAAGGAGGGGATCTCGAGGAACAAGTTTGACAACACAAATTAGTGTATATCAAGGTTAAGGGAAGGGTTAAGTACAGGCAGCACTCTAATATATATACTAGGTACTTTAGGGCAGATGTCGGAGCCCTAAAGATAAATAAGGAAGGAGACACGTTGCATTGCATAGCACAAGAGTAAACATAAGGGATATAAGGGGAAACACATAGCCGCAAAAGAGGCTATGTAGGGGGGCAGTGTCAGCAAGAGTCAGAAAGACATAAGTAAGAGTTAGAAGACAAAAGGGGAATCCTGAGAGGCAGAGAAAGGAAGTATCCGGAGGTGATGGTGGGATGACCTGAAGGCATGGAGGAGGTTATCCCTCAAAGAGGGATTTGTCTAAGAGATCGGCCCAGGTGGATGCAGGGATCTTGTAGTCCCTGAGGTCAGAGAAAAGGGTGGTGGATAGGGAGGAGCTGGGATGGTTAAGATGGGATGGTGGGGTAACCGTTGAAGGAGGTGGAGTCGGGAGGAGAGTAGGAGGAGGCAAAGGAGGAAATTGATTAGGAGTCTTCTCAATTGTAACACCGTCTCTGCTGCGTCAGCATACAAGCCCTCTGTTGTGATCAAGGGAGTGCATGCAACAGACACTGTCACTGGGTGCAATAATTACTTTTATCATGGAAAAAACCTTGATAAAAATGATCATGAAAGGCATAATTTTATTAAAATGACCCCAGTGGAAAATTTGGAAAATAATTATAATTGAAATACAACCTTTTGTTCATGAAGGTATCTCAAGATAATTGAAAATCAAATGTAAAATAATAATAATATTTTGTGATACCTATTATGGAAGTTTATTTTTCATTTTTCTCAACACCACAAACATAAAAAAAAAAAAACTGGCCATTCTTAACAACAGATTGATTACACTAATATTGTTTATATGTGAAAATAACAAAAGACCACCCTCTATTCTGTTTTGTCAGTCATGACACCAATGACTTAATGTGAGTGAAATAATAATACTATAATAAAATGTTTCCAACAAGTTATGCCAAGAGTCAAATAAAAATAAAATAGAAAACCAAATGTTTCCAATGAGTTATGCCAAGAGTCAAATACAAATAAAATAGAAAACACCAGGGTTCAAACTCCCATCAAGACCAGTTGGGGACAAGGCCAAGGTTTGCAGTGGTGGGAGGAATTGTGGATCAGCTGGGTGTTGATGTGTTATGCTAGTGAGACCCACAATAAAAACAAGTGGGTGGTCAGATGCCCAGACTGTGGAATTTAGTGGGCTGAGCTCGCCTTTTGTGAAGGTGTAGGGGTGCTTGTGGACACTGTGTGCAACCGGAATGCATGAGATAGGTGTGAAAGAGAAGTGGGTGGGGCTGAGCCAACCAGCTTGGATGGATGTACCAGGCAGTGGTACCAGAGCATTTGCAAGGGCAAAAGAATGGCTGGTCAGGCTCCCCCAGTCACCAACAGTGTAAGCATGAAGCCGACGATCACTTATGTCCTAGATGACATGCGAGGAGGAAGAGATACTCTTTTATTGAGATAGTGGTGTGAGAAAGAAGCCGATGATCACTCACTGTCTGGATGAGACACAAGAAGGGAGAGACAGTCTGTGAGAGAGCACTGCCATTGGGGAGCTGGTGATTACTTTCAATGGAGCCGATGCTCACTTGCAAGCTGGATGGAACACAAGAAAGGAAAGATGATATGTGAGAAAGCAGTGCAAGTAGGGAGCTGACAACCACTTACAGCATAGATGAGATGCAAGACAGGAGCAATGGTCTGTATGATTCATGTTTCATTGGTCCATCTCACATCAAGATTCACATTCTAGTACTGGCAGATAGCGTCCAAAAGCAGATTTACAATCAGGATTCAGGCTGGTCTTTGTGGATGGCGATCCTCTAGTGTTTTTCACCCATGGCACATTGGCAAGTTGGCCAACAGACTCCAGGACCTCTTGTCACATGTTGTGGATTGTGATCCTGTCATCACCTGCACACAGAGGCTGTGATGATGCTGGTCATAGATTGGAGGGCTGTGGGAGGGGGATGGTGTTGTGTAAGGCAACAGTGCAACCAAGAAGGCAACGATCACTCACTTGCTATATGGGACAAGAAAGGAAGAGATGATCTATGAGACAGCATTAGCCAGCTACATCACTACAGCATTAGGTCCCCCTTGTATGGCACTGTCAGGTTGCGAGTGAGGATGCATTCAACAATCACACATGTAGATTCGAGTTCCTGCACAAGGGATGTACATCTCTCATTGACTCTTCAATCTTGTTGAGGAGGTTACCCATGAGATAGAAATAGCACCTTGGATTCTCAATGATGTCTGCAAGCTTGAGATACAGCTCCACCTCAAGCAGTACATTGATGACCATGTACTCGATCTACTTGACTGTATCTCGTATCTATCAGCCTATGCACACAACAAACTTGCACATTGAGGATGGCACTATGGTTGAACAAATGGATATTCCTGCTACCTGCCAAGTAACCAAGTCTGTTTTGGATTCTTTGCATATGAGAATAAACTGACATACATTCCAGTCCTAGTTATCACAAAGGTTGGAATATCCTTGTATCCATCCCAGGGAATTTATAAGAAGTGAATTCGACCATCTTCTTGGTCAACTCTTGTGGAGGGCTATGCATAATCGTTGATTAGGTACAACTGTACTAGTTTCATATGAATTATAACAGACTCACAAATAAGAAGGATGCAACAATACACAATTTGTGCCTTTCTAATTTCTTCAGCATTGCTCATGGGCTGAAAAAAATGGCAAGGTCACTCATTGAATGCCTGTACGAGTGCCAGAGTTGGTGACTTTGATTTAGAGTTTGGAAACCTGTGCCATGTCCATACTGGAACAAACTGGCTTGCATTCACATGATCAACAATATTTGAATCATTGCAGTCCTGCTGGAATCCACATTTGGCTAACTAGTAGCTTAGTAAGTTACACTCAGGTGATGGTAGAATCAATGATGCCCTAAGTATTTCATGAATGAGGTAAAGCCTTAAAATCTCAGAGCCTCAAGCTTCAGGCTTTATGTCTGCTTTCTGACTATGGACATGAAAACAATATAAACAAGTGTGGTCCCCCCTACCCCTATACTGAAATCTAATCTATAAGATATGTATTAGAAAAGCCATTTTCAACATTTCTTTTGATCCTCTAATTAGGCTATCTTCTCCTCCATCACCCCCTCCATCACAATTCTTTTTCTCAATTGCCTTCCATCAGAATTGATCCCACCATTGCCTGCATCAATGATGCATTTCCTGTACAAAAAGTTGAGTTACATGACTTAGATTGGAGTTCACCCTGGGGGACACAACAATCACTGCAATTGATGCACATGCCTGAAGGGCCCAATTATCCCCCCCTGGATCAACATCCAAAGTAGGTTTCTTGCTTGGCAGGCAAGTTAGTCTCTCTGAACACTCATGGGGTCGATGGCGAGGGTCCAGTGAGTCAGTGATGGTGAGGTCGAGAAGAGAGGGGGCTTGAGGCTTGAGATCAATGACCATGTGACTCAGAAGGACTCACAACATGTTAGGAATAGATAGATGATTGTCCTGAATTCTGGGTTTGACCAGCAGTACTAACTAAGCTACTTGTCCATTCCACTTGGCTGCTTTACAAAGAATGCTGCTAGTCCCAATTCAGAGACTACCCTTATGGTGCTGTCAACTTTGGCTATAGGGAAATCCTGGGACAACTGATCATGAGCACATATATTTGTTAGGTTCCCAACCAGTCCTGTGACCATTGGCATCACAACAGGTTTGATTCTGATAGCAGTGTGACAGGTTGGGCATAGATACTGTGGATTGTCAAGCCCAATGGCGACAATGTGTTGCAGGTATCGCTGAATGTTGACAGCAGTAGTTTCTTTGGAAGTAGGACAGCTGGCTCCTGCATGCTCAATAAAATCACAGACTGCTGTGACCATCACTTCATAAATACAGCCACTGCAAAATGTATGACCACAATCTGGCAATCTGGATACACTTAAATGAGGCAGGTATATACAACGGCAAGTTGGTGGTCCCTATATAAATGGACAACAGAGAATCTCCATACAAACTGCACACCTGAGATGAGTTTTGATGATATTGATGACCTGCAGTCAGAGATGATGTCAGTTAGACATTACAGCTACAGTAAAGGTAAAGACCTCTGTTTATGATTCATTCCAGGTTTCCTGTGCAGCAGCAAGCTCTCAATGCAGTGCAACATTTGTGTCCATCTAAAAAGTAGTGAAACAGGTCAAAAGATGATTGGAGCAGAGAAAAATGAATCAGAGGCCCAACCAAGGGTATAGAATCAGACTCTGGCAGAGTCTTGGGAGCACCATGGAGTCTCCCTTAAAAATTGAACCCACCCTCTTTATGCCCTTTGTCTTGTATGTTTTGATGCAGACTTGCTTTGTAGTGAATAATTTTTGCCATGCACATGGGTTTCTTCATGCACTGATCACTGTTTACATTGAAAGAGAACAATGGTTGCTTTGTGCTATAATCACAGTTTCATTTCATGTACACGTAGTAATTTGTTCATGATTATACATACATATGTTAAACAGACTCCGAAGAGCCATATAATATATCTCCACCTGTGTATGCTGTCATGCACAATATCTGTGGCAAGACCAATAATGCCCACATTACCCTGCCCTATATGCACAGCAGATATTCAGATTCCTGACCAGAAGGTAATCATACTGACTTGCAGTGAGTCCACAGTCAAGTATCACTAGCCTACACTAAATCTCCAAAGGTCACCCCATTTGTGGTGAAAAAATGCTTCCTGAAGCACTGTGAGGAACAAGCTGCTCAGGCTCATGCAAGGAGCTGTCCAACTTGTCAGCAGTTTATGGATTGGCAATTGTGCTATCTGATTCATTTTCCATTTCCCCCCATGTCCTCTACAAATATTTCTGCTGTGGCATTGAATTACAATGACCTTGCAGAAATGCATGAACTAGGTTGCCTTTCGGAAAACATTATTACTCACCAGGATGAGATAGCAGTGAACATTCTTGTCCAGTATGTTGCAAGGTGTGTGGCCAGTCAACTTTTGCAAATTACATGCTCACTTGAAGTGATGTTCATTTAGAGCTGAACTCTTTGCATATAGTGTTAGGCAAGATGGTGAAAGCTTCAATGCAGCAGTGAGTTCAACCTTTGGATACAATTGACCCTGAATCTGTTTACACTCACAACTCCCATAACCCATTCAGGAGATTGCTTCCATGCTTTTAGACTCAATCAACCCCATAAAGCAGGAGATCAAAATGTGAAATGCAAGAGATCAGCACTGGTCAGTTTCTGCCAGAAAGTGGCATGAACTAGAAGCTATGCATGAAACTACAGCTGGGATTCTTTTGGATCTCCAGAATCACAAAACACTTGTCCAGATCAAGCATGAGCAACTGGATCAGGTGAAAAAGTGCACTGCAAATGTTGAGAAGGAGATCCATGAAGTAGAAAGGCAATTGGTGGTGTAAAGTGTACATATTTTTTACGGTCACATTCCCCCTATCCATCCTAATCCACCCATCTGTCCATTCATCTGCATGCATTTCCTATTTCGGACTGCCTTAGTTTTAGCTTTTTGTAGTTGGACCCTTTCTTTTAGTTTAATTAACTTTTTTTATGTTCAAAGCAATACTTTCCAACTTCTCATACTTATCCCCTTAGTTAAAATGAGTCTGGGTCATATCCTGGACTATAAAACCTTGTATTTTGACTTGAAATGCAGTTTTCTTCTCCTGTGTTGATCACTCACTCAAGTCTCACCTAAGGTTTTCATTCATATCATATCTGGCCCTTGTCCTAGGCCATTCATATCGTATCTGGCCCTTGTCCTAGGCCATTCATATCCATTCTGGCCCTTGTCCTAGGCCATTTATTTCATATCCAGTCCTCATCCTTGACCAGGTTTTTCTATCCACCTCGTCTTCATTACACACTTTTTTCCCTTTTTAGTAATATTTGTCAGCAATGTGCCATGGTCAGTCCAGCAAACCCTTTATACTGACAACCCAAGGATAAACTGCTTGGGACAACATTCCCCTCATATCCCCATACTAATCATCTACTTTACAGCAGCACACTTCCAACTCATCACCTGCTAGCATCTGTCGACCATGGTCAATAAAGCCCAGCTGGGGAATGTTGGATACTATCTTTGTACAACGCCCAGCCAGGCCAGGCCCACATTGAGGGCTTAGGAGGGCTCAGGGCCTGGCTTCACCTTGACAGAGGCCCAAGCTTTGGGCCCAGGCCTGGGCTTCTTCAGTTTGCTGGTAGGCAATCACATGGGTGTGGTTTTATTACCAAATATGGTGATTCTATAGTAAGTTGCAGCTTGCATATTGTTTTCACCCTCAGCTTATCCCCAACTGACAATAACAACAACAAACAACATAGCCAATATCCTTGCCCTCATCCTCACTCTCAACTCACAACAACAAACAACAACAAACAATGCAACACACACAAATTTGCATGTGCTGCATTGTTGCTTATTTTGTCCTCACACTCACCTTAGCTCAATCAACAATGATGTTGACAATAAACAATAAACCTCACCCTCACCCTCAACCAATGATGACAATAAGGAACAATGCAACACACACAATTGTGTGTTGTGCTGTCTCTTGTCTTGCCCTCATCCTTGTCCTCACTCTCATCACTCACTCCTATCCTTACCTTCATTCCCTTTGTCCCTCTTGTTGCCTTCTCACCTCACCTTCACCCTTAGACCAATAAAGACAACAAATAGCAGCAACAAGCCACAACACCACTGCCTTGTCACCCTCATTGCCTTCATTTCTCTCTCAACACATTCATCCTACACCTTGTCCCCACCCTCACCCTCATCCTCCTCACCCTTGCCCACCCTCCCTGTCTGCTCAATGAGGATTGTGGAACAACAGCACAATGTATGCAATCACACATGTTGTGTTGTTACTCCTCTTGCCCTTGTCCCCACCCTTGCTCTTACCTTTCCTATTTGCTTGATGGGGACAGTGCCCTCACCCTCATCCACCTTCCTCTCTCTCATTCTTGCCCTTGCCCTACCTTCTTGCTCCTGCCCCTCTTACCAAGCACATGCAAAAGCAATGTTGCAACACATACAATGTGCACATTATGGTGTCATTTCTCCCACACTCACTCCCACCACTGGTAACCCATGGATACACACAAAAACATATAAGCCTGGGCCTAGGCCCAGGCCAGGCCCAGGCCCAGCCCAAGCCCATCATTAGGGCCTGGCCTGAGATTTTGATAGGCCCAAGCCTTGAGAGGCCAGGCCCAAGCCCAGGCTTTCAGGCCAGGCCAGGCCCATCCATCACTATCCCTGACCTTGGTGATATGTAGAATTTAAAGCCATCCCTTGTACTTTCGCTACAGTCAAATGTTCCGATCTGAGAACAAGGATCGCTGGTGGAATGGATGCCCTGGAACCCTGCCTTGGCTGCGAACTCGGTGATCCATATATGCTTCACGCAGGGTCGTGGCGTGCTCAATGAATGCTCCTGGTCAGTACCATAGAAGTGGAACGCAACAGCGCCAACCTGTTATCGTAAAATTCAACTACTACTGTAGCACGACGGCGACGGAAATCCTCACCATACATTCGGTGCACCCGTCGACAAAAAGGACTGCATCTAATCGAGTCCTGGTTGGTTGGTTGTACACGCCGAAGACATAGGATGGTATCCCTGAGATTTTAGCGGGTCTATATCCTGCTTCCATGACAAGATGCCGTCCTGAAGGGCTGATGTTCGATGGAGACGGATCATTTGGTCTAGGGTTGTCGTATCACTGAAAGTGCGACACAAAAAAACGCATGAACATATTTGTTCATCCAGAGAATCTTTTTTGTGTAACCTCGAGCTTGATGATATCTACCTTGGGATACTCTCCTGAGTGAGGGGTTGCTCAGCGAGAGAGAGTGAGTGAGGAATGGAATTCTATGAGTATGTGGAGACAATGTACAAGAATCGGTACTAGGAGGTTATCGTAGAATTCCGAGACTGCGCTAGGAGAGAAAAGAGCCACGAGAATCTGATACTAGATTCAGTGGGGTGTGTGGGAAGGCCGGTCCGGCGAGGAATCACCCGCACAGTGTGGGTCACGCGACCACGGGCGACAGATCCGATTCAAGAGCGAGGAAAGGTTCGAACCTAGCCTTCTGAG
>JBBPQP010000648.1:0-19784 GCA_038092555.1 Boletus subgraveolens
ATCGACACGGGGTGCTCCGGCAGTAAGTTTCCACTCTTCTTACCGACGAGATGCCAATTGTCCATAGCGAACGCCGTTAGATATGGTACCGCAAAGGCGGAATGGTTCCTAAACGTGGTAAGTGTTGATTTTGGCGTTGTTCTGCAATCATCTATACACCGAAACGACCACCAGAAGGTCGTACTTCTTTCTGGTAAAGTCATTAAGGCGCGTCAAAGGGCTCGCAAGTCGGTTGCCGGGTTTCACACGACCAAACTTTTCATCGGTGCAGGGGGTACTCTAGGCATCGTAACCGAGGGTAATATCTTGTCTTCCATGCATTTGTTGTATGTCTTATCGAAGCGAGAACAGCTACGCTTCGCCTCGCACCTCGCGTTCCGACAAAAGTTTCAATGGCATAGTTTCCGAATGTCAAAACGCCGTTAGCCCCGTTCAAGAAAGTCTCAGTACACCTTATGGTCGTCACATACGTTCGTATCCATCCATCTGGTGTACGTAGCCTTATTGACGCCAGGATGTATAGAGCTTCTTGACGATCACAGTCTGTGTTCATACCATCAACACAGCCAGCATAATCGAGAGATCCTACCCGGTCCAAGATACCCTTCTCTTCAAAATGCAAGGTTCCCCGGAGTTCATCGCTGACGCTTGCCACGTCGTCCAACAAATGGTTCGGAGCCACAGTAGCACCCGGTTCGAATTCGCAGCAACGGAGGAAGAAGCAGACAATTTTTAGGAGAACAGAAAGTATGCGCTCACATTTAGTTTGGCATCCCGTCCCAGGATAAAGTGTTGGACGACGGACGTATGGTAATGATTTTTGGTTTTCTCCGTGAGCAAGAGACAAATCGTTGATGAACCCACGTAGCGCCCCAGTATTCAAACTCCATCGTCTCGTGTATGAGACGAAAGAGGCCCTCTCCAAGTCTACCACCGTCAGACTCGTCGGAGACGGTATGTCACTCACGCGGAAGTCAACGATACGTCAACGCAGATAACTTTCACGGATTCATCCTCTTTCGTGATGATTGAGGACCCCAATCCATAAGCGAAGCTGTTCACAGACTCGCTCACCGCGCGATCGCCACGGACGGGACATGTATGTCCTATCCTTTGGATGCTTTCTTAGCTTTAGTGTATTAACTGTCTCGGGCGTGTCAGGAACGGGAGAACATGGCATCGGGATTGAAAAGAGAGAGTACCTCGTCGAGGAACTTGGAGAGGACACAGTAGAGTGCATGAAAACAGTGAAATGGGCGATTGATCCGCTAAGCTTGTTTAATGCTGGAAGAGTATGCCTGTCCTGCGGCCTGATAACATTCAGTTGACGATCGGTTTCTGGTTATATCAAGAGAGCAAGAGCAAACATGAGAGACCGTGAGGTTGTTTCGAGGGAGATGTACCGCGCTGGAATATCAGCAGCTTCTGTTGTCCTACTTGCACGGGAACATTCTCGCGTCGACGCCGACGTCAGCGTTGTGCCCGTATACTCCGAGATCGCGGGTTCGCTCGTTAACCTGGGAGACACCTTTAGTGCGCCGAGAATTTCCTCTCAGCGTGGCACCCTTTGTAACGACGAGCTTCCGAAGAGGTTGCAATGTCACGAATGAGTCTCACACTGAGCTTGACTAGTAACGCCCTAGTGTCTGAATCAGAGGAAACCGGCGATACAGGTCGAATAGCTACGGTTCTTATAGTCCGGAACGATGGGCATCAGAACAATCCGACGACCTATCACTAGATGATAGTATCGCTTGTCACGTCTGAAGATCTGACAGCTGAGCTGAGCCTGTCCACACGCGTATCCGATCCGACTGTCCGAGCCTCAGCTGTATCCGAACTGATTGTTAGTCTGGTGACGGCCCTCCTGCCCATCTATGGGTCGCTGTACGTCCGATCCATACTTATAGCCGCCTTGCACAGCAGCCTACGTAAGACGACGTCGGTCATTGGGATCCTGAGAAGAAGAGCTCTTGTCCTATTAATCATCGCCCCACTATGGAGCGCGCTCGCGAGATTTTCCTCGAAATCTCATCCGCCTCATGCAGAGTCATTACTGCTGCCAACGAGTATGCCAAGTCCAAGGGATCGCCTGGGATTCCACGCTCCCACTTCCAGCTCGAAGCCGATATGCGACGAATATCTCTTGCCTGCGATACACTCGCAGCCATTCTGACCAGGTCGTCTCTTCCGGACAATCCTGCATTCGACATCAGGCTACAGGATTGGTTCAGCAGCGATGAACCACGAGTGTGCTTGGACATATTGAGTAGCATGGAGAAGATGCTCCAGAAAGACACGTCCTCATGGACGAACATCTTTATGAGAGGACGAGGTACAATGTCCACACAAGACAACATCAAGGAGGCTTTCGATCTCTTGGGTTCATGCAAAGGTTGTTTTCATTTCTTGTTTACCTCGGAGACTTGGTAGGTCTCTTCGACTCCTGGATGACCTCTGCATGACGGTATCACTCAGGAACAGCGAAGGGGGTGTTCGACAGCAGAGGGACATATCACAATCACACGATTACGTCCCGGAGGGATCAGCCAGCTTTGACCAAAGATCGCCGGTTGCCGTTCTTACAAATGTTGAGTGAGCAATTCAAAGGATACCACGATGGACTACCCTCTAATCAGTGTTCAGCACTGCCGCGCCAGACACAACCATTCACCAGCGCAGACATACAGTTGCACAGGGACAACGTGCGAAGATATTTGATATGCAATTGAAGGACGAAAAAAATGGTGACCCACCCTCGTTAAACTCCACTCGCAGTGGTTGGCCTGATTGTTCTTGGCGTTTCCTTAGTAGCGAAGAACCTTGAAGAGATATTGGAATGGCTCGGTGGATTGAACTGCGCTGAGAAACAGGACGTCACCTTGTTACTTCGCCAACCAGATACATGCAAATGGTTGTTTGACACAACTCAGTACAAGATGTGGAGGGATGGCGAGATTTCGTCCCTATGGCTGCGTGGGAAACGTAGGACCTCTGCGGTTCCATGCATTGTTCTTCATTGACATCGTCGCGTTCGCAGCTGGGGCTGGTAAATCCGTATTGACGTGTGTCAGTGTTTCTTGTATTCCCATGATACTAACTCCACCCCGTAGGTCATCTGTCATCGATTCCCTCGACTCGAAGAAGATGCGACGGGAGGGAAGAATCCTTGCATTTTTTTATTGTGATTTTCGAAACGAGCGTTCTACAAGTGCTTCAGAAGCGTTGCGATCTATACTCTCCCAGCTGCTACGTCCATTTCGGGAGAGTGATGTTGATTCCGGAAGCTTAATCGACGACCTTGTCGACGCGAAACAAAGGGGAGGCGCCACACGGAACAACCCCAAGGAACTCGCTAGATTTGCATCTCGCGCTGCGGGGTTGTTTATCGAGAAGCCTCTGGTCGTCGTGGATGCCCTTGACGAATGTAAAGACGTCGAGAGACTCCTTGAGGGTTTTAACGCACTAAAGGGACATGTACAACTTTTTACGACCAGCCGGCCGCTGCAGGTCATCAAGGATGGTCTCTCTGGTTTTCCATTCGTCTCAATGGACGACATGTCGCAAGAGTTGTCGGCGGACATCATGCTGCATGTCACTCGAGAGCTCGACGCTCAGCGAAGACTGAGAGTCCTTGGAGCTGAGACCAAGACAGAGATCCGGTCTGTCTTGTGTCATAAAGCGGATGGAATGTAAGGCACACTGTTTTACATTGGTGCAAAAGTTGATCGCACGCGTCTGCAAGGTTTCGATGGATTCAGTGTTCAATTGACACACTCAGCCGATGCGTAACCCTGAAAGAGGTTCAAGCGGCCCTCGATAACCTCCCTGAAGGGCTTGATGAAACGTATAAGAGAATTCTCCTCGCGATTGATATCGGGACTCGAGAGGGACAGCTTGCACTACGGGCTTTAGTCTGGCTTGTTGCGGCGCTACGACCTTTGCGTATCAACGAGCTCATGGAAGGACTCTCAATTGACGTCGAGGAGCGAACGTTAGATTTGAGCATGGGACCAATGCACAGGGAGGCCTTATTAGATGCATGCGGGAGTTTGGTGACTTTCAGCGAAGTGACAAACATTATTATTTTATCCCACTTTAGTGTGAAGGTAAGCTCCAAGAACCGACATGTGCATCTTCTGAGAACATTCCTGCGTAGGAGTACCTCATGAGCGAGTTCGCTCGCACCGAAATTCCGCAGTACCACATCAGCTGGGAACATGCACACTTACAGCTAACACGAGCATGCATGTGCTATATCTCCATTTGCCTCCGGCATCCGTGGGAACCTGACAGTCCCAACGACTATGCTAATGTCTCCTCTGAATTCAGCAGCCCTGCCGATCCCATACCTCCACTTCTTTACTACGTCCTTAAAAATGCACTCGACCATTGCCAATACCTTGGGTCCCTAATCGGATCAGTTCTGCATGACATAAAACTACTTGAGGAGGACATCGAACGGCATTCCCTGGTGTGGGAGAGGTGTCTGCTGGATACACAATACTTCACCCCATCTTGGCCAAGCAATTCCCATGATCTCACACTTTATATTCTTATCGTCTTCGCTCCGGATCCGTTACTGCGTGCATACCTTCCTCGCCCTACTTTCAATCCAAAAAAGGGCACGAATCCGCTAATATATGCTGCATATTTCAACAAGCACGAACAAGCTCGTACACTGCTGTTGCGGGGTGCAAAATTAAACCACAGAGGTCTGGAGATCGACAACTATTTCCAGGCCTTGCCCATCGAGGTTGCGTTGCGGTGCGGTCATTATTCCATGGTCACTTTCTTTATAGCGGAAGGGAGTACCGTTCCCCGAGAGATATTCATCGACTTAATCGGGGACCCACATTCGATGCTCCCGTCTTCCACCAAGAGGATACTATTCCAAACTGACAACTTTGCGGAGGCTGTCAACGACCCCTCATTTGACCCCGAATTATTATCGTTAGAATCCTGTGAAGATTTCCTGATTAACGCGGCTCAATCCATTCATGGGCAAGACCTCATCTACATTGTACGGAGAATTATCCAGGTGAGCCTTGGTTCTTTCGGAAGCGAATATTCGCTAACGACCCACTTAGGTTGTTCCACAACGAGGGCATGTCTCAGTCTCACGATATTTCTATTTGATTCTCCATACTGCGATGGAGTACCATTGTGATGAAGATGCTCTGGAGATCGCGAAACTCTTTGTCGGTCATGCCTTTGATCCCCTTGAAGCAAACTCTTCCGGAAGAACACCTCTTGACACGGCCGTTGAATGGGCTCACATCCCTGTTGCACAATATCTCATTTCTCTTGGCGCCCAGCTCCCTTCCGATGTATTGGTCGCTGTATTGCAATTCTGGAGCGTGGAGTGGGGTATTCAGACGGGCATTCAAGATCAAGCATCAATGTTCCGCTTCCTGGTTGAGAATGGAGCTGATGTCCATGTGCACACTGAGGCTGGAGACTCTGTGTTGCACGTCGCATTGGAGTTCTTTCTTGAAGGGGAAGCCTTGGAAATTGCAAAACTTCTGTTCAGCTATGGCTGCGATCCACTAGAAGTCAATCCTTCCGGAAAAACATCCCTCCGCATTGCTCTCGAACAAGGTTACATCTCTGTTGCACGATATCTTCTTTCACTCGGTGTTTCTCTCCCGCCTAATATACTTCTTACATTGGGTTTGCACGGTATCCGGGGGACAGCACAGATGGTTCATTTTCTAGTCGAACATGGAGCTGATGTCCACGCGCGCACTGAAGCTGGAGACTCTGTGTTCCACATCACATTGGAGTCCTTGCGCGAAGACGAAGCTTTGGAGACTGCAAAACTACTGGTCGATTGTGGCTGCAATTTCCTCGAAGTCAATTCTTCTGGAAAAACATCCCTTCGTATCGCTCTCGACCGGGGTCACATCTCTGTTGCACAATATCTCCTTTCTCTCGGTGTTCGTCTCCCGCCTGATGTAATTGCCACATTGGACCTGCAACGTATCTGGACCAGTACACAAGTGGTTCGCTTCCTGGTCGAGAATGGAGCTGATGTCCATGCATGCACTGAGACTGGAGATTCAATGTTACACATCGTATTGAAACGCTTCAAGTTTCATGAAGATAGAGCTTTGGTCATTGCAAAGCTTCTGGTCAGTCACGGCTATGATCCCTTCAAAGCCAATTCTTCTGGGAAGACATCCCTCCACATCGCTCTGGAACAGGGCTACATCCCTGTTGCACGATATCTTATTTCATTGGGTGTTCCTCTCTTGCCTGATATACTTCTCACATTGGACCTGCAAAGCATCTCGAGGAAAGCACAAGTGGTTCGCTTCCTAGTCGAGAACGGAGCCGATGTCCATGCGCGCACTGGAGTTGGGGATTCTGTACTCCATGTCGTGTTGGAGTCTTTCCATGGTTGGCATGAGGGGAAGGAGACTGTGGAACTCTTGGTCAATTATGGCTGTGATCCCTTCGAAGCCAATTCTTGTGGGAAAATGCCCCTTCGCATCGCCGTCGAACGCAAGCTTTACCTCGTTCAATGCTATCTTTGTGCTCTTCGTGCTCACGATCTCGACGAAATTCGGCACAAGTACTACACCATACATCACAATTGGGGTGTTAGCCGTGAGTGGATTGCTTTCTGGTATTCGGTCTTGTTGTTTAACTGTCGGATCCGTTTCGTAGTAAGGCACGTGCGGAGAAACAGATCCATCTTAGCTTCGGTCGACTCGGACCAAGATTCTACGAACTCTCAATTTTCGATGGTTTCGAATGATTAAGATATTCTTCCGTGATCGTGTCATATATGTACGCCAGTTACTGTGTCTTCCTAGCTATCCTGTCCACCGTTACGTTTGATAAGTCGTGCGCTCGAATTGGGTAATCATGTACCTTGACTGTCGAGCTACCTCGAGCAACATAGCTGATGCAGATGTTTCCATCGTGAAGTGTAGTATATAGAGTACGGCGGGAGTAGGGCGCGACGTTGTTGGATTATTCCGAATGAAAAATGTCCTCAGCGCAATGACGGATGGGGTGAATGATCATGGAATCAAACTATAACTTGGAGTTCAGACGTTCAACGTTCAAGGGTCCGATTCGCAGTCAAGGTTCGCCAACCTCACGCGATACATGGTTAGCATGCTTGAGTCATATCACCTCGGACATCTGGAGTAGACGTCGTAATTATATGGCGATCACTGACAGCCGGGAGTAGAATGCAATGGAAGATACATTAGAAATCTGACAGCATATCTTTTATACCTAGCCAATAGTCCCCAGCTGTCTGCTTGCTGATTTCACCCTTGGTCAACCATGTAAAGTCTTGGTATAAATCCTGGTCGGGACGGACTTGTCCTGCGAGAATATGCACTTTGTAAAAGAAGACGACGTCCTGGAGGGCATTCAGTAAATGGGTTTCGACAACGGGGTAAAACCCGCGTCTTGAGTACTTTGTTTGGAAGGGTGATAGATGCCTATTGGGCACCGGCTCACTATTCAGGTATCCATATGTCGTCCACACTCTGCGTCGAGTCTTCGATGTGCAGCCTAGGAATCTCGGCTGAATGAATCCGACCGACAACACCTTAGCGACACTCACCGCATGCAAAAATTCCACCTAGTACTCCCGGTGGGAAAGCTTAATTAGGCACGGGTGGCTACACTGCCGTTATTCCTAGTTGGGCTTGTTCACCCGATTCTGTCGACACCAGCAGTACATATTGCCCCAAATAGTGTACTTACCACTGCTTTAGAGGAGCCACAGAGGAACACCTGTGTCAGCACGGCAGCTTGGTAATGCTCGGCACAGTCTTTGGCTACTGGCCACTGCAACCATCTTTGCCAACACCCTCCACACAATTTCCCACACCCTTGTCTCTGCCCACCCACCATTGTCAATGTTGTGCATGTCATCCAGTGCCTTCTTGGCACTGGATGATGGTTCTGCTCACTGTTCTACACTTCTACCACCACCTATGGATCACTACCACATACCTACACCCCTCCCATTCCTTTGCCTACATCCTATATCATGCCATTTCTGTCATTGCCATCTCTCCCCTGATGTTGACAATGATACTCACCAGATCACAGATTGTTGAATGAGCTAGTGGGCCACTGTGACCATTCTGCACATATGCCAGCCCTTGATGATCACTGCCATCTGCCTCCCTTTTCCATTGTGCACTTATTGCTGTGTTGTTGCCACTTCCTCCCCAACATTGCCTATGACAACTTATCTACCATTGTTTTCAATGCTCTCAAGACAACCTATTCCTTCTCCTGGCTGTTTTCCAGATGCTTCAACTGGTACTCCTACCAATTCTATTGCTATGAAGTTTTGCTTTTCATGACCTGGCTTTCAGCTCAGGTCTCCTACTTGTTCTCTGGTATCTACAGTCTTCGATAACTCTCAATGTCTGTCCACAATGCTCACTCTTACTTGGTACTATTTGGATACTGGCATGTTGTTTTGTATCTTTCTCTATACTTCATCCTGAGGTCTGTGTGCTACACAGTCTGCAAAAAGCATGTCAAATAAAGGTAAACAATTTCTAATCTTGACTAATCTATATGCTTGTCTAAGTAAAATTTGTCTAGTATAGTGAGAATGCTGCGCCATCAAAACCATCTACATATTGTGATAGCCAATTCTGCCATCAAACCTTTGGTACCAGTAGTACTATCCATTTCACCAGAACCCTCAGCGCTAGTCAGTGCAGCTCTGTCTCCAGCATGATCTTGTGCTATGGCAGGGCCATTAAAGCCTTCAGTATTAGTCTTGCTATCCATCTTGACATCCATTTCTCTGGAGTCCTCAGCAATAGATGAAGTGGCCTTATTTCTGGCACAATCTTCCTCCATGGCAGGGTTGCTAATACCTCCGGTATCTGTTGCACCATCTCTAGCAGTTCCATTTCCTATTGGAGCCAGTGTAGGGTCAGGGTTGTTGTCAGTTTTGTTATTGTCTGGATGAACTACAGGGGCACTTCTTTACTTCTTGGAGGGCCTTGGAGATCTATTGGCATTTCCAGCTGTGTCACATGGCCACTTTGTACCAATATCAGAGTGAGGGTGATGTGTTGGCTCTATAATCTCACCACTCTCAATCTGCACATTCCTTTGTTGCCTAAGTACTTCAAACTCCTTGTCTATTAACCTCTTTCAGTATGTTGATTTCATTTCCCATTTACGCTGCAGCATTTCAAGCTGAGATTGAGAGCTTGATGCATTGCTCAAGTTCACAAAGGGAACCATCAATGGCCACCCTTTGATGGCTATCCTATGTTACAAGTATGGAGGAACCCTTGCCAATTTCTTCATCTTCTCTATCTGACCATCATTCTTTATTGACTCTCCACCTTGACTACCCCGGTTTCTTCCTCTTTGATGAGATCTTTGCCTCCCTCCATAACTATGATATCCCCAGAAGTACTTGGGCCTCCCTCCTAGATGAATCCCTCTTTGAGGAATGATGACTTTACCTTCAGACATTTCCTTTCACTGCCTCCAGCTATTTTCTTTCACTGCCTCTAGCTATTTTCTTTCGCTGCCTTTGGCAGTTTCCTCTATTTTATATTTCTCTCCTTGATTCACATCTATGTATTTCATATTCTTCTCTGACTTGTGAACACTGCCTCCTACTTAGCCTTCTCTTGTAGGCTATGTGTCTCCCCATATATATCCATTGTTTACTCTCATGTGCTACATGACACAATGCATCACTTTTTATTTAAGACTTTGGACTCTGATACCTGCCCTAGAGTCCCCAGTATATATATTTGCATGCTGCTTGTACATAACTCTAACCTTGATATACACCTATCTGTGTACTGTCATCAATGTTCCCTGAGACTGCCCCCTGTTACGGTTCTGGAGGAGACCCCTTACCAATTTCCTTCTACGTCTCCTCCTCCTCGTATACCAACTCCAAGGCCTTCGTCGATATCCCCATCTTCTCATCTCGACCATCCTGGCACGTCCCTCTTCTCCTCCCTCTTCTCCGACTTAAGGGACTACGACATCCCTTCCTCCACGTGGGCCGACTTATTGGACGAGTCTCTATTTGAGGCTTAGACCATTGGACGGACATCTCTGGATACACCACCTCTTCCTCACTGCCTCTTGGCAGTCCCCTTCCTTAACTGCCTTCGGCAGTTTCCTTTCTTCATTGCCTTCAGCTATTCCCTTTTATCCTATGACTCATCCTTACTTAGTATGACTCGTCCACAGACACTGCCTCCTCATAGCCTCTCTTGTGGCTATTCGTATCCCCTTATTCCACGGTTCGTTTATCTCACGTGCCTCGCGACGCAACGCATCTATTTCCTTATTTATACTTCGGACTCCGATACCGGCCCTAAATGTCCTCAGTATATATATTAGGGCGCCGCCTGTATCCTTCTCTTTCTCTAACCTTAATCTACACTATTTCGTGTGGACTTCTGTTCCTCGAGATCCCCTCCCTTGTGCCTCGCCTCACCGCTGCCTCATCCTCTACTCTTCCAACTCTTGGCCAGTCCAAGTACTGCTAGCAACTGCTAGGCCGTTCACACTTAACTCCTTACGGAGTCGACCTAGTGTAGGAACGAGGTCTCGACTTAACTCCTATAGGAGAGGCCAAGTTGACGACACACGAACGTGTACCATTGTTACAGGTCGTAACACCCCCTCTCTTGCTCATTACTTTGCCCTCCCCTCATTACCACACTTTGCCAGCCCAAGTCTATCTAGCATAAGTGCTAGACATTCCACTCTAAACTCAAACCTTTGAGTCAACCTAGAGTGTAGGAACAACAACATAACACAGATGTGTTCCATTGTTACACTAGTTGTAACACCCTGTAGTGTGAGACAATGCTCCGGAAATAATTTTTCCACTATATTTTTGCTTTCAGATCACCGACAATGGCCTCTGGTACATGGTATTGTCAACTGATGTCATCATGTCATGAAAATACTTATGAAGTTTTTTATTAATTAGCCTCCAAATAGTGCCATGTATGTGTGAGATTCATTCCTGGTGGTTACTTGCAGCATCTATCATTGTCAATTGTAACTTTTCGTGATGCCAAAAAAATACTCACTGCACACACCTTGCACCACATACCCTTCCATTTTACTCATGAGATCATACGTGTCTATGCCAATGATTATACCCATGAAGTCTCTGACCCCATCAGTTCTGAAGGTGACCCCACAAAGGGGGAGATCAGTAGTCCTGTGTATTGCATAAAACAGAGTTTCTACACCAGTGCAGGACCTCATGTTAAGAAGTTTAGTATTAAAAATTAGTATAGTCTCATTAATGGAGTTGTAACTGTTACCTCCTCTTCAATCGCCTTTAGCAACTGAGTAACATCATTGACTTTCCCTTTTGTTGTCATGTGAACACCGACTGCTTTATCTACTCAGTGCTCATTGAACTCTTGGATCAGATACTTCTTGTCAGCAGATGAGAGGTTTCAATACTCCAGCAGATTGTTTTTCACAAAGTCAGATACATGTAGCACAGTGTGACCAGCTATGTATGTATAAGAAATAAATAAGTGCTAAAAGTCAAATAGCAAGCATAGATGTACCATTCTTGCCATTCTTGCCATTAGTTTGAATGCAGGCAGTCTGAGGACCAGTCTGATACTTCTTCCAGCAAAAAGCATTCCAGGCATTGGCTTTTTTGTGCTTGGAAAGGTATCAAGCCTGACCAACATGCAGCTCATTGTAAACACATTGGATACTCTTGTGATGCTTCAAAGTGATCATCTTTGTCACCTGGTCAAACTTACTCCATGCAGCATTCAAATCTTGTTGGAAGCAATCAACCCTTTTGCACCAGTTGGCCCAAAGCCAGTCCTGTGCTTCTTTGGTGAGGATGACCTTTACCCTTTGGCATGTTGGAGGCTGAGCACAATGATGTGCCCCCATCTTCTTTGACAGTGGAAAAAACTGAGAGACCATTGGAAGGAGGGAGGGGAACAAACCAACTCATCTGCACTCACTGTGATATTTAAGGGTTCAGCATTGAGAGGGGACTGAAATAGCAATATTGTTACAGGTCATGATGGGCAGCTACATTTTTCTCCTTCTCCTTCTCTTTCTCCAACTCTTCATCTCAACCACCCAGGTCTCCCACTTTTTGAGGAGATCTTTGCCTCTCTCTGTGACTATGATATCTCAGGCAGCACCTGGGCAGACTTACTAGACAAGACCCTCTTTGAGGGATAGCCTTGTCAGCATCTCTGGGATTCCCCATATATATTCATTTCTCATTTCATATTCCTTCTGACTCATGGACACTGCCTACTACATAGCTTTCTTTTTATAGGCTATGTGTTTCTCCTTTTATCCCTTGGTTTACCTCACATGATACCACAACATGATGTGTCTCTTTCCTCTTCTAGCTTTAGGACTCCACTACCTGCCCTAAAGCTACCACTATATATATTAGAGTGCCACTTGTATGTAACTCTAACCTTGATATACATCATTCTGGGTATTATCAACCGAGTTCCCTAAGACTGACCCCTCTCTTGTTTTCTACCTCGCTCTCATCTCATTACCATGCTTGGTCAAACCAAGTCTTGTCCTAGCTAGACACTAAATGTTCACACTCTATCAATTATAAGAGTGCAGGAACAGTTGACATGTCCAAGACATGTCCCATTGTTATGATTGACGTAACAAAATATCAAGATTAACCAACCAGAGGTGCTATCAAGCCCCATCCACCCAACCACTACCCTGAGGTAGCAACACCTTTGCCAAGATGAGAAAGATAAGCCTCAGAAATATCCTTAGAAGCAACTCAGACAAGGAAAGCCAAGCTCCCACTCCCAGACCTTCTACACTATCTCAAATCTTTTCTCCTATTCCCCAACCAGAGTCTCCCACTTTCTCCAGAAGATTGGCTTCTCAACCCAGATTTGGAGCTTCCACCCCCCAGTATTTGCCTTGACAACACACACCTTCCCCAGCCCTCAGACCTTCCACCAGCAGCAATCTACCTCCACCAGAATCTATTGATGTAGACATCCCTACTGTGGAGGACAGAAAGGATAAAAGCCCTGATGACAATGAACACTACCAGGATTACATCCAAAGAACCAATCTGCTCCCTGATGATTCCCCACCACCCAATCCTAACAACTACCCAGGAGCAGACGATGAAGAAGACAATAATGATGATGACATGCCAGGAGTTAAAGCTGTGCTACCTGAGGAATTCTCTGGTGAAGCTGGAGATGCAAACTGATGGCTCATGGCTATGGAGGGTTACTTCCTCCTCAATGACACTCTTGGAGACCTTGTGAAATCCTATATCTTTCTCAACCAAATGGAGAAAGGACAAGGAAAAGCTTTTGCTAAAGCCTGGTTATCAAAGATTAAGAATCAGAACATACCTACAGGACAAATGCACTTCTCCATCATCAGAGAAGCATTCACCAACACCTTCACCCCTTATGACACTGCTACCCAAGCACAAGTGGAACTTGCTTCACTCACACAGGATACCCAGGATCCAAAAGAATTTGAGAAATTCATTGCCAGTTTCTTTCTCCTCTCTGTCAAATCAAAGATCACCAATCTCAACACCCTCCTTGAATGGTTCCTCAGAGGACTTGATCCTCAAATTGCAACCCAACTCACCATATCCAGAACTCTCCAAACCACTACCTCTATGGAAGACATTTACAAGAAAGCATCTGAAATTGAGGAAAACTATAAGTGGATCAAAAACCTTTGGAAGGGACCACAACCATCTTTTGGAGGCCATAGTTGCTCTTGTGATCCCAATGCTATGGATATCAATAAAATCATGATATCTCCTGCCGAGCATTACAAATGCATTAGGGAACATTGTTGCTTCATTTGCAAAAAGGAAGGGTGTTCTATGAAGAATCATCATGGCCACACCAATAGTGGCAATAGGCCTGTTCAAACTTCAGCCAAAGTCAGGCCCTCAAAGCCAAACCCACTGCTAGGAGATCATCCAGTACCAATGATGTGCTGGATGAATTTATCAAAGAGCTATCATGTGGGCAAAGTAGGGAAGAAATTTTGAGGACACTGAAGTCCTCATTTAATCCTTCTCTTGATGAAGAAGGAGTTCCTCTTGAGGAACACAGATCCACCATGTGGGATGATGAACATGTCCATGTTCTTAATGCCAAAGAGAACCCCACAAAGCCTACTTTCTGGAGGAGATGGAAAGCCTTGGAGTATGGCAGAGAAGACACCAGAAGGTGTCAGAAACCCCCCTGTGCTGGTGCATTTTTAGGCAGAAGGACTGAATTGATGTCAGTACCTTCCATAACAATAGCCCCTGTATTTATTTCCAGATTGAAGTTGAATTCTATTTGCATTCCACTTTCAATCTGAAAGCAGGATGACAAATTTGTTGAAGTATGCACATTACTGGATACTGGAGCCACTGGATGCTTCATGAACAAGGGGGCTGTCAGGTGACTGGGCCTGCCAATTACCAGGTTACACATGCCAATCAAGGCATGGAATGCTGATGGAACTGAAAACCAATCCAACACAATCAAGTTCAAGAGCACAGTCATCTTGGACTATGAAGGAATAAAGAAACAGCAGGACCTTTATATCCTGAACTGCAGAAAGGATGATATCATCCTCGGAATCCCTTGATTCCAATTGATTAATCCAGATATTCACTGGACAAAAGGACAGGTAACAATCACCCCCTCCAAGTATTGGGATACTGCCAGTGCCAATCCAGAGATCCTGAAACAAAGGTATCTGCTGTGATACCTAGGGCATACTGAAAATGAGCATATAGAACAAGAACTTTATGAAGGGTTCCAGTCTTGGATGCCCATCTAACAGGCTCAATTCTTCCATGTGCATGGGGATATACCAGAGTTTGTGCTGAAATGGACAATGTTGTCCACCATGATTGCACAAAAACAAGAAAAAGGAACCACAGAAATCCTGAAACCCTTTGCTGACTTTGCTGACATCTTCAACAAGCATGATACCATGAAACTACCTCCTTTCCAACCCTATGATCATGCAATTGAGTTGAAAGACTCTTTTGTCCTGAAGAAAGCAAAGGCCTATTCTTTGAACCCTACTGAGACAGCAGCCTGCAAAGAATTCATTGACAAACATCTTAAGACTGGGGAGATTGCACCATCCAAATCTCCCCAGGCCTCTTTCTTCTTCTTTGTCCAAAAGAAGGATGGTAAACTCCAGCCCTGTTAGGACTACCGATATTTGAACAAGCATACCATTAAAAATGCATACCCACTTCCTCCTGTCTTGGACCTCGTGGATAAACTCAAAGGATTCCATATATTCACAAAGTTCAATGTATGCTGGGGGTATAACAATGTGCTCATCAAACTGGAAGACTAATGGAAAGCTGCATTCCTCACCCTGTTTGGACTCTTTGAATCCACTATCATGTTTTTTGGAATGTGCAATTCCCCTGCAACATTCCAGGCCTTTATGGACAACTTATTTGGGGATTACATCATGGAAGGCTGGCTTATCATTTATATGGACAACTTGTTGATCCACTCAGTGGATGTGAAGTTACATGAGGAGCATACTCACAAAGTTCTTCAACACTTCCAAGAACACAAGATGTACCTCAAATTGGAAAAGTGTATCTTTGCCACATCCAAGGTGGAGTATCTTGGAATGGTTGTCAGTGATCAAGGCATCAAAATGGACCCTGCAAAACTGAGGGCAATTGGCGAGTGGAAGACTCCTATTGATGTACAGGACGTACAATCCTTTCTTGGATTCTGCAACTTCTACTGTCACTTCATCCCATCTTTCTTGGAAATTGCCTGCCCTCTTGTCAAGCTCACCTCCAAGTCCGAACTGTGGCAATGGGGCCTAACTCAAGAAATGGCCTTTCAGACCATACAGCATGCCTTCACCAGTAAACCTGTCCTTGCCTTTCCCAATCCTGCTCTCTCCTTCATTATCATGACTGACGCCTCATTAACAGCATCTGGTGGTGTCCTTATGCAACCAGACAAGAATGGGGATTTCCATCCCTGTGGATATATCTCCCATATGTTCTCTTCCACAGAGAAAAACTATGATATTTTTAACCACAAATTGCTGGCAGTCATATATGCCTTGGAGGAATGGTGCCAATATCTTCTTGGGTCTGCACACCCTGTGATGGTGCTTACCAACCACAAAAACCTGACCTATTTCAAGGAGCCTCAGAAGCTCTCTTGATGTCAGGCTCAATGGTTGCTGTTTTTGTAGGACTTTGATTTGTCCTATACTGCCCTTCCAGGAACCCAGATGGCTCCTATGGATGCCCTCTCTCAGAAGGATACTGTGGACACTGCCAATGACAATTCCAATGTCCAACTCCTTTCTAATGACGCTTTCTCCCTGCAGCTTCAGGCCATCAACATTGCCCTTGCTGAAAAGATCAGGGACTTTTCACACACAGACCCTTTGGTCCTTAATGCTCTCTACCACATGAAGAATGAGCTCTCTTTAGTTGGTCAGACCATTGTAAGAGGTACATATTCCCTGTTGCCGAAAACCCCTATCCAACCCAATCCATCACCTTCCAGCTCATCCACACATGTGCAACCTATCCATTTTATTCCAGATCTTCCATTTTTAGATTTATTAGTTTCTTTCGTACCTCATAATATCCCTAGATCATTGGTACCTTCTTTTTGATGCTCCTTAATTAGGAGTTTAAATTATTTCCCTACAGTATAAAATCCTGTCTATTTCAACTTGGAATACAGTTTTCTGCCCCCATGCTGTTCCCTCACTTCCGTCTCGCACGATCTCCCGTTTAGGCAATATTTGTCAGCGACGCGCTGTGGTGAGTCCAATAATTCCTTCATACTGACAACCTAGGATTCCAAACCCCTTGGGACAACCATCCCCTCATACACCTATCACACTTTCTTTGTGTTTTACACCATTCTTACTAACTGGACCTTTATTGAAGGATGGTTGTATTTCTGCAATCACCTCTATGTTTTCAATGATGTCCATTCTGCCCTTGTCCACACGGTCCACTCCTCCTTTGAAGGAGGGCATGGTGGCTGTTATGGTTGTAACTATGTTCACTCTTTATTCACTTTCTTTTTCATGACCTTATCTTATCAGATCATGTGATCAGGTCACGTGTGCTCAACCACATCATTTTTATTTATTCTTCGACACAGAGATCACAGATGTTGGCTCACCCAGGACTCTGTGCTAGGAATGCTTTACTTAGAAATATTTCCCTTCTCCCGATTAGATCTGCAATCTAACCCCATATGGTTAAATAACTCTCATGGTAATCTCCGCTTATGCTTCTCTTCCATTGTTCATCACAATGCATATGCCCCATGTTATTAATCTCCACCTCTTCCATTATACACAGCCCATATGCCTCACCTCTTTAATTACCATTATCATACCATTTTCCTTATTTAGACATAGAACCACACATGTACAAACAAACCCTATGAATATATAAACTGGACGAGCTACGACTGGAATCCCCAGTCTAGTCTCTTTGGATCTTACAATCCTTAGCAGGACTCTTGAGACCTTAGGGCTCACTTCATCTTTTCACTTCCTTCCAGTAGTTTCGTGTTACCTGAAGCATTTAGTGCTAAGGGTTATTTCAGTGGCCACCTCCACACTGTCGCACTCTTGTCATGTGACTACTGGTGGCCTGGTCTCTCTAACTTTGTGTATTGCTTTATCACCAGTTGTGCTGTCTGCCAGGCATACAAGGTCATCACCCATTCCACAGTCCTGCTGCTCGTCCCTGTTGACATGGCCTGCTTCCGGCCCTTCCAACACATCTCTGTCAACCTCATCATGGACCTCCCTGCAATTCACAGCTTGGATTTTGTCATGGTCATGGTCGACCATGGGCTTACAAAGAGGGTGATACTAGTTCCCTGCACAAAAACCATAGATACAGCAGGGGTTGCCAAGCTCTTTTTCAATAATGTGTTCAAATGATTTGGTCTTCATGACTGCTTGCTATCCGACAGAGGCCTCCAATTCACCTCCACGTTTGCCAGAAAGCTTGCCAAACTCCTCCATTATGACCTTCTTCTCTCCACTGCCTATCATCCTCAAACTGACAGTGAAATGGAACAATACAACTAGGAACTCAAAACATACCTATGAATATTCTGTAATGGAATTCCACAGAAATGGCCAGAACTTCTCATGTTTGCAGAGTTCTTCCACAATACAGCAGAAAATTCTGTAACTCGGAAAACTCTGTTCTCATTGATGCTCGGATACTCCTCATGGACCTATCCAAGAATTGGCAAAATGACCAACCCCACCCTAGCAACCCAACTCTCGGATCTTAATGAAGCTTGGAAGGAAATGGAGGCTGCACACCATCTTGCATAGCAATGGATGAAAGAACAGAATCTATTGAGATTCACACCATGGAAGATAGGGGATAAGGTTTGGCTAGACAGCCAAAACCTAAAACTACAAATTCCCTCTAGAAAACTCTCTCCTAGACAGACCGGACTATTTGAAATCTCCACCATCATCTCTAAAGTGGCTTATTGCTTGAAACTGCCACTGCAATGGAAAATCCACAATGTGTTCCATACATCACTACTCACCTCTTACTGGAAAACTCCAGAACATGGACCAAATTTCACATATCCCATCCTGGATCTCCTTGGAAACAAGAAAGAATATGAAATAGAAAAGATCATTAATCATCAGGAAAAATTGAATCAAAGGCAGTACCTTATGCACTGGAAAGGATATCCAAATTCCAAATGGACCTGGGAACCCACTTCCCATTTTGGAAATGCCAAGGCAGTACTTATTGAGTATAAAAGAAGGGTTGGACTCTGAAACCCCTTTCTCTTAAGTACCATCTTCATCATCAATATCCTTCCCCTACATTCCCTCTGTCCCACTCTCCATTCACATCTCTTGCCTCCCACCCAGTGCTCATTGACTGCTCTATGTTGGCATTCTTGAAAGACCTCAAATGGCACAGGCCATCAAGTCCCTCCCCTTCTTCACATGCAACAAAACACTCATCCACCTTGTTAAACAATATCACCTCACCTCCACCCTTCAATCCCTTCTCCCCTGGGCCTTCTGGGTCCAGACAAGTACTGCTGTCATCCCACAGCACATGGCCAATGACCCAAGCAACCTTGCCCCCATCATGGCCATTGAGCAAACTGTGCTTGAAATCTGAAACCAAACCCTCAATCACCTTTACCATGCAGGGTTTAACCTCTGCATCTCCCTCATTCCCCTTAGAGATCTATTCTACATTTTCAACCCCATCGTCTTTGCTCTCCCCAACAAGGAGCAAAATATGTACTATAACAACATCTCCCCAATATTCCCAACCTGAGAGCACTACCCAACTTGATTCTTTCTCCTCCAAGGGAACTCTTATTGAGTCAGGAGATGACAAGGGATCCTCTGGATATGATGATGGAGGAGCTTTTTAATGAGGAGGAACTATTACCATCTCTCCCCAAGAGAACTCTACTCCTGCCTCCTCCATACCTACCTCTCCCATTTGATCCCAACTCCTCCCTTGCTCCTGCACCTGCCATATCCACCATCTCCTTTTTTCAGGAGGCCTACCATCACAGCCCACATGTGACCTTTCCACCCAACTGGGAGATACTCCAGGGGTTTGGGAATCCCTCTCCATTAACATTCCTGATGGGACCAGCAACAAACTGGAACATTCTGGAACCCATTTCCCTGAGTTTGATTTAGGAGTGGAGATTAATCTCATCCCTAATGTGGGCTCCATACCCCATGTATTG
>JBBPQP010000649.1:0-19752 GCA_038092555.1 Boletus subgraveolens
CTGTGTGTGTTCCCGCGCACGCCAAACCGGTGATCCGCGTCGTTGCCACCGGGCCGAATCCGAATGGTGACCAGGACGTCGGAGGGATTGTCGTACGTTGAGCATTAATGATGGCAATCGCTCTTCAGTGCATTGCAAAGGTGAGCGTGTTACCAGGTAACAGATCAGTCGGGGATGACCACGAGAACAGCGGCTTTACGCTTGCCATGCCAATGGACATCCAGGGAGCCAGGATCCCATTCCTGTCAGACAGGAACACCCTTCTACCCTGGAGCGATTCACACTCGTGTCGGCCGTAAGTGGGTGATCATGCTCCACTGGCAACCTGTTGTGATACGCCACCAAAAGATGTCGTGAGCATCTGAGCGTACTAAAGAGAAGGTCCGACCAGTCACCGAGATGAAGTCACTACGCTCCTCTTTTTTTTTTCCTTGCTTTTCTGTGTCCTCTGACAACGTGCGACGATGGGTGACGTCGTAGTGGACAATTCATCTTCGTGGTTTCCTACCATAGAGGCCATTCAGCTCGCCAACTGGTGTGATGGTATTTCTCTCTCTGTGATCCACTGAATGTCTCGTATATAACCCCCATTTCGTCGACTTCCAGCGGCCGCCGTTGCGTTAGTTTGCTACGACTCTGGTATGTCTCCTCGCCGAACATGTTTGTATTCACTGATCGTGTACGTCCTTGAAACAGTTCTCATGTTTCCAAGAGAGGTGAGTCCTATGACACAAGTATGTGGGTTTACCCGGCGATGGCTCACGCCAGCATAGGTCGAATACATCTGGGTATGCCCTCGAACGATACCGCATTCACGCCTTTGTGCTGAAGGTGTGGCGTTGTCCTTTTGTCCAGAAAAAACGATGGTCGTTCATGTCAACATTTTACGTTATTGTGAGTACACCCCTGATCCCCGTCGATGCCGTACGGCCCGTACCCTGGAGTGCCCTGACATTCATGACAGGTCCGATATTTGGGGATAGCCGTGGCACTGTAAGCGGACCCCTATATCTGAACTATGTATGCAGTCCGCTGACTTGGTAGGGGGATTCAGGACCTTTTGGGCATGTAAGTGTATTATATATCAGGGAAGATATGCACGCCTGACCGTCAACGTGCAGTCAACGCAAACGTCTCAATGCCACCACGAGTAAGTCTGTCATCCTCTCATGATGAATGTGCAATTGATATTCTGCTGTAGGGGTATGTTCGCATTCATAATGATGCGATCGTGACTGAAGGAACGGCATGCTTCTGAATCACAGATGTAGGAACAATCGTTAGCTGGAGCCATCCCTTCCGCTGATGTAGTCGGGGTAGGTGTTGCGGTTGACAGGTTTGTCAACTTTGGTGCCTTTGTAGCCACGCTCGTAGGGGACGGTCAGTCGCCACGACCAAGATGTGGCCGCATTCTAATACCCCATACATATCCCAGTCATCATGGCCATGCGCATATATGCCATGTACCTCGGTTCGAAGATCATCCTGAGCATCCTGGTCGCGACGATATTAGCAAGAGTCGCTCTTGGGCTCGCAGTCGCAGTTGTCATCTTTGGTCCACGAAGCGGGATCTCTGGTACGTAATTTGTAAAACCCCCTTCCTTCCGCCCGCCGTTCGAGTGTGTTGTCCTGCGCGGGTTGCACTGACGTCCATCGACACCAAAAAAAGCGACTGAATGGATCCTCTCTGGAATTTATGTCTGTGGTCCGATCGTCAACACGACCAGCTCGCTTCCATTTGCATGGGACATCCTCGCCATCGTCGTCAACTCACTCTTATTCTTGCTTGCTGTGGGACGGTTCCTCAAGCATGCCTTTGATACGCAACGGATGTTGAATAGGTGGAAGGTCAGCGACTTGATGGGCGTGCTCGTCAGAGACAGCATCGTCTATTTCTTTTTGTGCGTTTTGTTTTCGCTTTGATTCGGTTGATGGGGTGGGCGGTGTATGTATGGGCGCCGGGCTGATGGGGGTTCTCTTTTTAGGAACTTGCTCGCGACGATCTTGTTGATGATCGCCGTCTGGGGCGTTCCGAACAACGTACGCCGTCCTCCGTCCTCGTCCTATTCCTTTTTCCATTCCATCTGATCCGTTCAAACGACCCAGACGACCTTCTTCGCCATCGTCTCCGCATACACACAAAACGAAACCTCCGTGCTTATTCCACGCTTGGTGATCAGCTTCCGGGAAAACTATGACCGGGACGCTCAACCGAGTCAACACGATCAGAATGCGGCGCACCAGATGGTCGGGAGTGGGAAAATGGTGTTCAAGAAACGGACGGTGACGGACGATTTCGAGATGCGGACGATGGATCAGGCGCAGGTCGCTTCGGTGGAGCCGCCGCGTGTAGAGGGGTCCGCTTAAAGGGGAAGCGTTCTGTACGGATAGTGCCTCTAACATCTTGGGTGATTGCTGCTGGTGAGCGTGGTGTGTTGTAGTTTATCTCGTCACATTGTAATGTAGTACAACAACAAAGTGGTTTTCCAATTATATCAAAGTCAATGTAAGCAGCTTTCAAAGCACGACGTAGACGTGGCGACCAGGTTCACGAACCAGTATTACCTTCTTTACCCAGCAGCCTGTGTCCGCTCCAACCGCTTGTCGACAACGATAGGTCGCCCATGCGTCGAATGGGCCAAATCAGACAGCCTGCTCTCGCGCATCCGCGTCAACAACTGAACGAGCACCAGTGGCGTCACCACGCCCACGCCCTCCATCTTCCCCGGTTGCTCCTCCGTCCCTTCAACAGGCGTCCCCACACAACTATGGCTATGGCTCCTAGGAGTACTCCGGCTCTCCGAGAGCGTCCGTTTTAGACTGCCCCTTGTTGTCGTCGTGGTTGTCGCCGTCGTCGACGAATACGGCGAGCCCGCATGCGTCTGCGTCTGCGGGCCTTGTTGGAATGCACCGCTCGCATCCCCGTCTTCCCGATAGCGTTCCCACGCGGAATAAAGCGAGATCATCTCTTGTGCGATCGTGGAGACGAGGGACATGGATACGTTCAAGCCTGCGAAGAAGCCGATGATGTCCTGCGGTTTCTTGGATTCGATGGACGAGTTGGACGCTTGGCGGGAGGATCGACGGAGGGGATTGGTGTGGGCGTGGGCGTCGGTGAGGTTCGGGGATGATTTTTGGAGGACGAGGTCTCGCGTGGGTGTGTGGAGAACGAGTGTGAGGTAGAGAGCTGTGATGGCGAGAAGGTGTGGGGGGTATAAGAGGCAGAGGTCGGATCGGTAGGTATCGTTGATGATGGACCTAGGAGTCGTCTTGAGCATCGTCTGGGGATACCCACAAAGGAAAAAAAAGGGAAAACACCCTACCATGCGAGTTGGAGTGCGTCATCGCTCAATTCCAATTGTCCCTCGCCAGTGCCCCAATACCGTGGCCCGTCGTCGACGTCTGCCCCCACCTCCCCCGCCTCGGCTATCGACTCGTTTCCACTTTCTTTCTTACACAATGCTGCGAGCGTCCGGTAGGGATGGAAGACGGTCAAGTCACACTCCAGATCTGCGACGAGATAAAACTCCATTTCCGCCAGCTTCGAATTGTCAGAGGGAAATGACTTGACCCCGTAAGGTTGCTCTGCATACCAAACATACACGTTGAGACCCGCCGACTCCACCACCGTTTTTTTATGGAAAAAAAGAGACGAGAGACGCACGACTAAAGAACAAACGGGCTTCCGCGACGACGTTTTTGATGTGCACGGGCGACTCCTCCGCTTTTCCAGCAACGTAACAGCATGCAGCAATGACAACGAACGGGTCAGTTTCGCAGTAGACGTTCTTGATATAAAACCGGCGAAAGAAGACGATCGCCGTCGCGATCACGCGTTGTCGAAAATTCAGCTTCTTGCCGAGCTTTGTGATGACTGTGGTTTCAAACAAAAAAGAGTCCCAGTATCCGGTATGTATATCATTAGATACTATCCCGCCGTGGAGAGAAGAGATGTCGACGCACCATTGGCGAAGAAGATGGAAAAGTATGTAAAGTATTCGGGGTCGTCGACGTACTGGAGGTCATCGGCACGAGCTTGCTGGAGTGTTCCACGGTCAACAATCCATCGCTTGCTAATATGGCCCGGTGAGCTGACTTCTCTGTGTGAGGACTTGACCCAACCCGCGCACTAGTGTGAACTTGCCCAGAAATCGGTGGCCATGGATCTGGAAAAAGCGTGTCTCCAGCCCAAGGTCTGATAGCAGCAGCGTCAAGTGGAAACTTGAAGCTGAATAACTTGTAGTTGGTACAAGGGATGCTGTTTCCCACGGACTCTGACGTGATCAGCTGACCGGCCTCGGCGGCCCGGTTTCCTCAACAACTGATGTGCAGAAACTGCGGTACACGCTGAACATTTTGAATGCCAAAGGGTCCGTGAACATAAGGTAGAGCTAACAGCGTGCATAAACCATTCGCCACCTCAACTACATTGTCCGTAAATCGTGACACAGTCTCCTCTCTTAGCAGTGTGACATAAATGTTTGGTCAGAGCTTGCTTGAAGTGTCGACGGGGGTAAGAAGTCTGCACCAGACGTCGAGAAGAACCCGACTCAATTCGGCTGGTACGTGTTGAGGGATCTGTGACGAAGGAGCGATCAGCAGATAATCATGACTGGACATACCCTGAACAGACCAGGTGCCCCACCCCTTCGATACGACTCACGGCTCGGATGCATCTCCCCGAGGTCGGGTCTACAAGAGCGTCTTGTACGTCGCGAGGTCTGCCATCCATTATCTTCAAACCGCAGTCAGTCGGGACACATATACTCACATGTAGTCGTTCTTGTCGCCAAAAATCACCCCAACAGGTGTCGTTGTGGACAGCTTGTTCAACGACTCGATACCTCTCTGGGGGCCTGTCATGTCCCTATACATGGTCTAGGAGAGATCACACACATTAGGTCTTGTAAAAGCCGGGAATAGCTCACCGCTTCCTCCTCTCGTGAGCACGCTAGAGTCACCGCGTGATTCTCTGGTTCGCGTCCGACTCCTTCGCACGTCCTCAGTCCATGTTGCTGTGCAACGACAGTCCTGTCATATTCTGTTCCAGCATGTCATGATAACAGGTGAATTACCACGTAGTTGTCCAGGACGCTCGGATCCCAATGTGTTCTTTCGCGAAAATATCTCGACGCACTCTGGCGACTAGGCCATACGTCGCGCCGTTCGTATGCACCATTGATGAGATTGACTCTGAGGTGCCGCAACTTGTCTATCCCTTCAGGACTAAGCAAAGGCTCGATCAAGATCAAGGCACAGAAATGAATTGTAGGCGCGAGCGTCGGCAAGATCGATCTGGAGAACCCGCTGAACAAAATGAACGTGCACGAGATCAGGTCAAACGGACATGCCCACGCCTCCAAGCGAATGACCAATCCCAACGAGTTTTTCGCGCCGAAAATCGATTGGGGTGGGAAACGTGGGGCCACGTAGCATGAAACGATGCGCTGCTTCGGCATATTTTTCACATCCAACTAGACTCGATCGGGCCGCGTCACCGTTTTGAACAACAAAGGCAGCATGGCTGAGTGCGGAAGACTCACAATTACGGTAAAATGGGAGCCGTTGGAGCGCATGTTCGTTTAGTGCGGCAGATTCGCCGTGATTTGGACACTCGATGACCCACGCGCATTTGATCTTGGGACGAATGGAGTGACTTTTATGCTTCTGTACATCCTCGAAGAGATACCGTAAAGTAGGCTCCCAGGTTTCCTTGTGAAAGCTAGTAGAGTGTAAGAGGATGAGTGTGAATGCGTCGTGGTCATCCCAGTTCGCCTCCAATTCTGCGCGCCAGAACTGTTTGGCAGTAACATAGAGCGGATAGTCTGTGTCGGGTTCGAGGACGAACTGACGCTGGAGCATTGCAAGTTAGTAGTTGGTCAAAGTCGGAGACCGCATGGCCCTAATTCAAAGATAGATATAGGAAGCGGAGATACGCGGCAGGCAAATCATAGCATGGTCTGGCCCCCAGACTAGCAAGCAAGGCCGAGGGCGAGGAGACGCTACTTATTGCAAAAGTTAGCGCTCAACCGGGAACCATCGTTGTCTGTTGCAGACTATTCGCGAAGCTTTGGAGCCTATCACAAAGACAGTAGAAAGAACACATAGCTATATACATATTTGTCAAACAAAACGTTCGGATATGGAAAAGGTTTGAAGTCGGAAACATAGAAGTTGGGGATCAGTTAGAGCGGTCGGGGATGGACATGACAAAACAATCTTGTGTATCTCAGGCTATGACTACAGCCATTGAATACATTGTCGTACTACTTACTAGTACTCATTTGGTCTTTTTCCCTTCTTGCCAGTGATGCCCTGATTGTGGAGTCGACCTCATCCGTGTTGTTGGAATCTGCATGACTCGGAGAAACTTCATTCAGCCTCGGATCGCTGGCAGCAGTCGAAGAACGCAAAGAGTCTGGGAGTTGGACTTTCCGGCGCGATCCGGCCGTCCACACTGCCTCAGAGCAGTGCCGAGTCTCTCATGGTACAGCAGTGAGCTTGACAGGACTCAGCCTGGACTGTCCCTCTGAGAACGCTACTCTATGGACTCTGTAAAGAGTATCCTACTCTCCATCGCGCTGGCCACGCAGCACGTCCAAAATGTCACAATTCGATATTCCACTACCAGAGGTGTCAGACAAGTCCGACAGCACTCTCTCATCCGACTCGAACACGAGTTCCAAACAATCGCCGATGCTTCACGCGCCACCCTCAAAGTCCTCGACGATCCATTGCTGCGTCGTCAGTATATACTGGATGACCGCTTGGTCGACTGGCTGTCCGGTCCTGAACCTGAAACGTGTTTGGATACGTTGCGAGAGATGGAGAAACTGCTCAACATCGATCATGATGCTCAGACGTTCTCTGGGTTCACCCCGACGGGATCTGCGTGCGAAGAAAACGACATCAATGCGGCCGTTGTGCTCTTTGATACCCGCAAGGCTCATTTTCACTTCTTGCTCACGACGGACATCTGCTGAGTGCGGAGTATTTCGATGAGCTCATGCCTCATAGCGTTACACAGGAACTACGAGAAGGTGGTTCTTAGACAGACCATGCCTACTAAAGCCGAGTGAGCGTTGCGACTTCGTGGCCAGGTCGTACTCTCAGCTAATCTTCCATTACATCAGAGAGATTCGTGTGCAAGACCAGGAGGTACACCAAATCACTTCAATGAAAGATATTGCGGTAGAAGGTCGGAGGAAGGAAATTGTTTGTATGTGTAAGCAATTGTTGGCAGCACAAACTGGTCTCACTGATGATATTGTATACCCAGCTCAGAAACTGAACAAGTTGTTGAAGGTACTTGACGCATTGAATTGTTCCGAGAAACATCGAGAGACATCATCGATACGTCAATCCGATACATGCATGTGGTTACCTGCTACGGATGCATACAGATCATGGAGGGAGGGGAAACACTCGTTCCTGTGGCTAAAGGGAAAAGGTGTCACTTACAATCATCCAAATCATTCTGTTACTGACACGAACTGGATCACAGCCGGTGCCGGGAAATCGGTATTAGCGTGCGTTTAGGCTATCTATCACTGAGGTGGAATTGCTGACTTCGCGAGTAGCTCGTCCGTCATCAACGACCTCAACAACACGAAGAAGGACGGGGAACTCCTCGCCTACTTCTATTGCGACTTTCGGACCGGACGATCTACAAGTGCTGTAGAAGTCATGCGGTCCCTTCTCGCCCAGTTTACCACACAACTATGTGACGTCATCATGGACCCGGAAGATGTGCTCGATGAGCTACTCAAGGGCGCTGAGAGTCGTATAGATCCGTTCTACAGCATCAAAGGACTGACACAGTATCTGTCCAAGGTCGCAAGATTGTGTCCTCGAAAGCCTCTAGTCGTCGTCGACGCACTCGACGAGTGTAGAGAGATGGAGAGCCTCCTCGACAGCCTCATCATAAGTGGTGGTGACGCACGGGTGTTTGTCACGACTCGTCCGCTGCAGAATATCGTCCGGATGCTCTCATCTTCCATGCATATCGATGGATGAAATGGTCCACGGATTGTCGGCTGATATCCTACTGCATATCACGAGAGAGCTCGACTCACGCCATCGGTTGCGAACATTTGATGGGAGGCTGAAAGAAGAGATCCGGTCTAGATTATGTGCAAAGGCAGATGGCATGTAAGAAGTAATGACCCACGTTTTCGGTGTCTAGACTGATGGATTCGTGCCCAAGGTTTCGTTGGGTACAATGTCAAATCGACACGCTCGACAAGTGTACATTGGTATCGGAAATTCGGAGGGTGCTCGAAATCCTTCCGGAAGGGCTCGAAGAAACTTATAGAAGGATTCTTATTGCTATTGACAGGCGGCTTCCGGATTCACGTGTAGTGCGCCGTGCGTTGATGTGGCTAGTGAGCGCGCTGCGGCCGATGCGACTGCGCGAACTCCTTGAAGGGATTACAATTGATCCAATACGACGAGGGCTGGACCCTGGATTCACCCTGGTAGAAGGTGTTGATTTCTTGGAAGTCAGCAGAAGCCTCGTGATTCACCACAAGGAAACCGATATCGTCACCCTTTCCCACATGAGTGTCAAGGTGAACTGCGTCCATCTGAATGACATTCTCCCGTTCAGCCACTTACCGGCAATGTGTAGGAGTACCTCGTTGGTGAATTCGTTCAGGCCAAATTGCCACTGTATCACATCGTCCTGGAAGATGCGCACGAACGACTGGCTAGGCTGTGTATGGCATATATTGCCTTCTGCCTCGAGGAAATGAAGGAATGCAAGAGTCGGCTGTCCAAGTCTCACATGACACGGGAACAGGACCTCGTGTTTACCACATCTTACACATCTCGCCCGCTTCTGAACTACGTCCTCTCCGATGGTTTCAGTCATCTCGCTCATCTTGAGTCGGACAATGCTGGGATCTTCATGGACATGGAGACCCTCCAAGAAGAAATTCGCCGACACGCTTGGGAGTGGGACCGAATGTGTAAATTAGTTTCGTCGACCCACTCTGGGATTCCGTGGCCAGGTTCGAATCACGATTTCACGATGTATACCCTCATTGCTTTTGGCTCCAACGCTCTATTCCACACATTCCTCGGTCGTTCCACCCTCACACCCAGGGAAGGGACCAACCCGCTCGTATATGCCGCGCACTTTGGCAAGACTGATCATACTAGGGCTCTGATCTTGCGAGGTGCCAATGTTAACTACCAGGGTTTGGTTGTCGATCAATTAGTGGATGACGATTCAGATAGGGACGACATGTCTGTTGATGGGTCGGATGCAGATGACTCGGACACCCCGATGGCGGATCACTCCGACGAGCGCAAGGTGACGCCAATCCAGGTCGCTGTGGAACATTGGGACACCGAAATGTTCGACCTACTCTCAACGCAAGGAAGTACCATCCCGGAGGAATTACTGACCCGCGTACTCAAGGTCCAACCTCATCAATTCCCTCTGTATATTATCCAACGATTGTTACAAACGGCTGAATTTGTCGGGTGGGCAGTTGCTCCCTGGGACAGCCGACGACTTCTGGAAGCATTCATCGAGGATGATGAATACTACGAGCAGATGAAAGGCGGCGACGAACTGATGCTTGCCACAAGGGCCCTTATCGAAGTTGGTTGTGCAGAGGCACTTTTCCTCATCGCAGTGGAGAAGGGATGCATTCCTGTCGTCAGGACTTTGCTTTCGATGAGTACATCGGCCTTTCCGGATCCACCCTCAGCATTACATTCATATGGTAGATCTTCAATCCAAATATAGAATATCAATCGCTAATGTACAGAGCAGCTATTGTAAATGCCTTTGCGACCAATGGGGATACTCCACTTCACCTAGCGATGAGGTTGTCTGACGAGGACCAATGTCTCATTATTACCAAACTCCTCGTCGAGGCTGGTTGTAGCCCTTGTGAACTCGATGCGGACGACAAACCCTCAATCCACGTCGCTGTGGCGCGAGGATTCGTCTCTGTGGCGGAATATCTCCTTTCACGGGATGTGCCTCTTCCTTCGAGGATCTTATTTACAGCATTACAAGCCACTCTCGCGAAGAGAGTGGAGATGGTCCGCTTTCTTGTCAACAAAGGAGCCAATGTGCATGTTCTCAATTCCAATGGAGAAACTTTGCTTCATATCACTATGCGGTCACTCGATAGCTTTGTTTGCCTGGAGATTGCAGAGATACTCATTGATGTTGGCTGCAACCCCTTAACCTGCAACCTACGCGGTGAAACTCCCCTTCATATTGCGGCAAAGCAAGGGCACCACGAAGTCGTCAATTATCTGATATTATTCACCTCATCTTCAGACATCTTATCCCTGCTGCGGTATGATACCACGATGCAAGTACGGATGTTACGTTCACTTATTGGCAGCACGGATGGCTTCCAGCCGGAAGAGGAAGATAGAGTGTTCCAAGAAATCCAACGATTTATAAATGATGAAGATACATGTCTGGAGTTAACGAAGATCTTCACTGGTGTGGCTGGCGACCTGTTTGCTCGCAGTTTTGGCAGTGCAATGCTTTTTGGCATTGCCGCAAAACGAGGATTTGGCAAGGTTGTGGAATACCTCACTCCCCAATCCATACCATTACACCCCGCCATCCTATCCATTGCACTGCGGTTTCAAGTGTCGATGATTCCCTCCCTCATCTGTAGAGGAGCTGATGTGCATTTCCGGGAGGACAATGGAGATTCACTTCTGCATGTCGCCATGTCGATACTCATACAAACTCAATGTTTTGTGGCTACGCAAGTGCTCGTCGAGGCTGGCTGCAACCCTTCTATGGTCAATAACGCTTACAAGCAACCCATTCACATCGCCGTGTCTCGAGGGCTCCGTTCCGTTGTGGAATATCTATTGTTACATGCTATTAACACCAAGGCATCCGTTCCTTCCGACTTACTGTCCACTGCACTCCAACCTTCAATGGTTTGTTTGCTTAAGGACCCTGGAGCCAATATGTCCTATCTTGCATCCAACGAACTCCTCCTAAACACCGTCCGCGGGTCCACCGACGAAGATGAATGTCTCCAAGCCACGCAATTACTCTTCGAGGCTGGCTATAGCTCTTTTACACCAGATTTAGATGGGACTACGCCTCTTCACATCGCCATAACTCGTGGGTTCAGCTCAATAGTTGACTACCTGCTTTCACGAAGTATACCACTTCCCTCCGATATAATACTCTTTGCGTTGCAATCGCGATCCTTAGAGCTCCTCTGGAAAGATAATCACAGGTGGATTTTGATTATCTGTTCACTTGTTCGCAATGGAGCCAACGTGCCCGTACGAGACGGGACTACCCTGCTACATTGTGTTATGCGAATTGGGACAGAGACCGATTGTGTAGAAGCAATAAAAGTTTTCATTGACGCTGGCTGTGGTGCTTCCGTTCGCAATACTTGCAGGGGACTACTTATCGAGGTCGCCGTGATTCGCGCACTGCCCTCCGTCGTGGATTACCTGCTCTCACACGACGCACCGTTTCCTCCCGGCATCTTAATCACCGTGCTGACAAGTCAATATACGAGTCCGGGACAGGTCCTGAAGGTAGTATCTTCATTTGTTCAACATGGGGCCGATGTACGTGCCATTTCGTCCGGTGGTAATACAGTCCTGCATGTTGCCTTGAAGATGCCATGGAGATTGAAGATGTGGTTCAAAGACGATCCCACTGGCAGTCATCTTTTGGGTGTGGTAGACATTCTTGTCAGAGCTGGCTGTAACGTGCATGCACGCGACGCAAGCGGGCGTACACCTCTCGAGTATCCGGAAGCCCGACGATACCCCAAGGTCGCGGAATACCTGCAGCGTATCTCCTCCGTTCCCCAATAAAGAACATCCTTTACGCCTCCTCACCGTCCCATACCATGCCTCCACCAAGTTCTTCGCGTGGTCTACCCTATCTTCTTCCTGTCACATCGTCTCCTCAGTACATCACTTTCATTCTCACTTTCCCCTTCCACCTTCGCCTTCACTCCCACAATATCGTGTTACGGGTAGTTTTGAGTTTCTGATCTCCACTCAGCACTCGGCAAACCAGACCCAACGTTATCTGATGAAGAGGAGCATGACCATCTGTGTGAGGATTTTTGTTCGTAACAAGTACACATGTACATATGTATCTTTTCAGCACTCCTGCAAAGTCGGCACATTTACAATTTATATACGTTCCTCGCTCGCTCTTCCTTGTCCCCACAACTCAAGCTCTTCTAGGCCCTACTTCAAGGTCCTGCGAGGTTGAATGAACTCAATCTGAGATCCTGACAAGCACGCAACCATAAAAGCACTCATCGTCTGGACGTTTGGCACAGGAAGCCAACACTGGAAGACCTTGTGAGCTCGGAGCGGTCTTATTCTACTGGTCAAGTCTCTTATCCTCGTCGAGCATGCATACGGGGGTTTGAACGTGATTGGACGACAAGAACGCGACGCCATGGCAACCTAGCCCGGGGAGATATTACAGCTCCGTCGGATGGAACGGAGGAAGAAGTGTGAACGGTTTCGCGCTCACTCTCGATGTCCCGGCTGTTCTGTTAGAGGTCCGACTGAATCAGCCGGGAACAGACTCGATTGTGTGTGAATCCTAAAGGAGAAACAAGGGCCTTGCGACCGATAATGATCACGAGAGGGGATGGCGAACCATATGGGGTATACTGCGGTCTTACCCAGGAGTCCCCTTTGTCCCTAACCACTCGTTCGTTCGACGATCGCAAGATCTGGCCGTGAGTGGTAAGTATAATGTCACGAAAGCGACCAGCGGGTATTCGCCTCTGGTGCCAACCGGCCACCAGCGAAGCTGAATGATCCCGAGATCCGTGTGCGCGAGAGGGAGGTGACACGAATGAAGCCTCGACCGACCGACGGGGTTTCAGAATATTGCTTGGTATTCGATGTGGATGCTACTACCCCTCATTCATCTTGGCAAACCGTTCCATATACTGTCGCTCGAATAACGACCTCAGCGGGCGAGTCAACCGAAAGATCACTTCGTCGAATGCACACGGATGCGTTGTAGTATCCCGGCATATTGCAGAGGTGCTATAAAACCGTTGCCAAATAGAAACCGTCGAGGATACGTACCAAGACCTGTATCCCGGTGGAAAGCTACCATCTCTCGAAGTTAGAGGTCCCCTAGCTTGCGCAAACGGCTCTTGGTTCCAGAGAACCATGGAAAACATGTTTATTAGCAATATCGGTATGCATCGTAGGTAACTTCTGTTTATACTGCTTCTCGCTTTCTAGGGGTTGCACGAAGGATGTCGTCCACCCTGCGATCGAATGAGTAACTGGGATATACAACGAACTCATCACAAACCGAATGATCATCTCTGCGGCCTCAGTGGCACTAAGAACAACCTGCCGCTTCAGCTTGTAACTCTCTGTGATGCCGAGGGCCTTCATCGAGCCGATAGTACCCTCGTTCATGTCTGCGGGGGCACGTGGATCAGTCAAGTTTAGGGAAGGACTCCATGAAACACTGCATACCAAGCCCAGCGTCTGGCTGACCCTCGTAGTGCGCCGCCCGCAACCGTGCTACCAGGTCGCTCGAGTCGTAGCCGGCGTTATCGGCCAGAATGGTAGGAATTTGTCTGAGCGCCCGTCCGAACGACTCTGCTGCGATAGCCTTCTTGCCCTTGACCTTGCGTGCTGCCTCATCAACTGCGCAGCTCATCAGCATCTCAGAACATCCACCACCAAGGACGATCCGAGTTTCCTTCACTGTTTGCGACAAGACTGAGAGTGCGTCGTGCAGGGAGCGTTCAGCTTCGTCGACCATCTGGTTCGTGGAACCGCGCAAGACAACGGTGCATGCTTCGCCAGCCGCAACACCAGAGAATTTGATAAGCTACGACTCACGATCAGCGAAGGAGTCATGGCAAGGATTGGTCTGGTCACCTTGTCCTCGCCGATGATGACCTCCTCGATCAACTCGCACCTCCCGAGTTTCACAAGATCGGGCCGATCGAATGTACTCGCAATCTCGCCACCAGTCACGAGTGACAGACGCTCCACGCCCTCGAAATCTGCATGCTCGATAACCAAGATACCTTTCTCCGCAAGCAGGGACTCGGGGTAGTTGTATATGAGTTGCCGGTTGACGAAACAATTGATGCCGTGGGTTGCAATCGATTCCACTTTTGCTTTCATCTTTTCTCGTTCTGCGCGCTCGAGTTCAGCGAGTTTACCCGTAGAGTCGACCTTTACACGGGCACCAAAGACTTTGATCTTGTCGGTATCCATGGCTAACGATATTGTCCATCAGCGTGGTAAATTCTGCGAAGTGGACGGCTCACCAGTGTTGGCGATCAAGATTTTGACGTTCTCCATTCGCTTCGGCGAGTTTACCGCGATTGATTTATCGAGAATAAAGCCTGTCATATCGTCAAAGATGTTCCTCATACATCAACGACTATCCCACCTTCGTCAAGATATGAATCAGTCAGCTTGCCGCCGACTTTTTTGATGATCTGAATGTGCTCAAGGTCTGTCGAGCCCTAGAAGGATCATGTTCAGGCCAAGTGCAAGGTATTCCACAGGAAACATTTCTACCTTCAGCCGAAGGACGGCATCGACAGCAAGGTTCGCAAAGTAATCCTTGTCCTGCGAGAGGACTTTTGATGACAGGGTCGTCCGTGCGATGTTGAACAAATCTTGGCGGAACTGCGCAGCATCGGATCTACGAAAAGTAACAAACCATGAGACACAAAGCAACAAATATTTGCACGATGAAGGGACATACGCGTGATCTATAGCCGCCTTTTCCAACGCGTTCAAAGCCGCCCTGCTCGCGAGCCGATACCCCTCAATGATCGTTTGGGGATGGATTTTCATCGCAATCAACTTCTCTGCCTCTCTTAGTAGTTCCGAGGCCAGAACACAAACAGACGTCGTGCCATCTCCAACCTCGTCGTCTTGGACTTTGGAGATGTTGACGAGGATCTTGGCTGCCGCGTTGTCGAGTTGGATAGATTTGAGAATCGTGGCGCCGTCGTTTGTCACACTTATGTCTCCAGTCGAACCCGATTGCAGGATCTTGTTCATGCCCTTGGGTCCAAGGGTGGACTTTACGAGATCGCCGACAGCGAGGGCACCAACGAAAGAAGAGAGACGCGCATTTTCAGCCTTTTCTTCGGTTGCCTAGTGATAACGAGGTCAGCCTCGCGCATTATAACTCGTATTTTTGAAATTGGTTACTTCGTCGCCGAAAATCTGCACCGACATCGTGATAGGTGTTTTGAAGAGAAGTTCAAGAATCAAGATCTTGATACTACATACGCGACTACATAAACATCGCAGTACGTAACACTCCTTTGAAAGAAGGCGAGTCGTTCTCACGACAGAAAGCGCGCTTCGGCTAAGCCGCTACGGTTTCAATACATCATACATAACTCGATTCCAAACCAACACTAGTTCAAGACTCAGAGTCACTGCAAGGCTCAAGCTACATTACGGAATGGCAGTGAGCCAATGTACAGTTGTTTTTATCACCTGCCTGACTGTCCATTTATCACTTGCCCCATCCGTGTCCCATCTAGGACGTGAGTGATTGATTGATTGTTGACTCCCTGCTTGTGCTACTCTCTCACTGACGTCTCTCCCTTCTCCCGTCCCATCTAGCTCGTGAGTGGTCGTCGTCTCGACTCCCTGTTCACGCTGTTATTTGACAAATCGTCTCTCCCTTCTGTCGTTCCATCTAGGATGTGAGTGATCATCTGTTCTGTGCTCGCGCCACAGTTCCAGAGACCATCTCTCCGTTCCATCCAGCTCGTGAATGATTGTTGGCTCCCTGCTAGCGCTGCTGTCTCACTGACCGTCTCACCCTTCTCGTGTCCTGTTTAGCTCGTAAGTGATTGTCAACTCCCTGCTTGCGCTGCTGTCTCACATACCGTCTCTGTCTTCTCGCGTCCCGTCTAGGATGTGAGTGTTCGTTAGCTCCCTACTCACGCTGTTGTCTCACAGACAGTTTCACCCTTCTTGCGTCCCATTTAGGATGTGAATGATTGTCGGCTCTCTGTTCGTGCTACTGTCTCACTGACTGTCTCACCCTTTGCGCGTCCCATCCAGCCCGTGAGCGATCGTCAGCTCCCTGTTCGCGCTACTGTCTTACAGATGGTCTCTCCATTCTCCCGTCCCATCTAGGATGTGGGTCACCGTCGAATCCCTGCTCACGCCGCTTTCTCACAGACCGTTTCTCCCTTCTCGCATCCCATCTAGTATGTGAGTGATCGTCAGTTCCCTGCTCGTGGCACTCTCTCACTGACAGTCCCCATCTAGCTTGTGAGAAATTATCGGCTCCCTGCTCGTGCATTTCACTGACTGTCTCATCCTTCTTGCATCCCATCCAGCAAGTGAGTGATCGTCTCGACTCCCTGCTTGCGTTGCTATCTCATCTTACCTGCATGCCATTCAGCTTGTGAGTGATTGTCGATTCCTGGTTGTGTTGCTGTCTCAGACCATTTCTCCCTTCTCGCGTCCCATACAGCAAGTGAGTGTTTGTGGGCTCATATTTCTGTCTGACAGACCGTCTCTCCCTGCTCACGTCCCATCCAGCCCGTGAGTGATTGTCGACTCCCTGCTCACACCACTGTCGCACTGACCATCCCTCCCTTCTCACATCCCACCTAGGTCGTAAGCGTTTCTCAATACACTGTTTATGCCCCTCTGCACTGATCATCTCCCCCTTCTCGCATCCCGTCTAGGATGTGAGTGATTGTTAGCTCCCTGCTTGTTCCGCTGCCTCAAAGACCGTCTCCCCCTGCTCATGTCCCACCTAGCCCGTGAGTGATTATCGACTCCCTGCTCGCGCTGCTGTCGCGCTGATCGTGCCCCATCTAGGTTGTGAGCAATTGTCGACTCCCTGTTTGTGCCGTTGTTGTACTGATCGTCTCACCCTTCTCGTGTCCCGTCCAGGATGTGAGTGATTGTTGGCTCCCTGCTCGCGCCGCTGTCTCACAGACCGTCTCTCCCTTCCCGTATCCCATCCAGCCCGTGAGTAATCGTCGGCTCCTCGCTGCCGTCTTATAGACCGTCTCTCCCTTCTCCTGCTACATCTAGGATGTGAGTCATCGTTGGCTCCCTGCTCGCGCTGCTGTTCTACAGACCGTTCTTCCCTTCTCGTGTCCCATCTAGGATGTGCGTGATTGTCAGCTCCCTGCTCACGTTGCTATCTCACTGACCGTTTCCGTTCTCGTGTCCCATCTAGGTCGTGAGTGATCACCAGTTCCCTCCTTATAATGGTGTATCACAGACATCTTTCCCTTCTCGGTCCCATCCAGCCCGTGAGTGATTGTTAACGCCCTGCTGGCGCTGCTATCTTACAGACAACCTCCCTTCTCACGTCTCATCTAGGATGTGAGTAATTGTCGACTCCTGGCTCGCACTGCTGTCTCACAGACCGTCCCTCCCTTCTCCCATTTCATGTAGCTTGTGAGTGATCATCTCGACTCTGTGCTCGCCCTGCTGTTTCACTGACCGTGTCCAAACTCTTCCAGGTCCATCCTCATCCCCACAGTTCAACTGCCGTGCTGCCGTCAGCGGTGGGAGAGGTACGTCACGTTTCTTGCATCATGGTTTTTGGGTGTTGAATAAACTTTGTGAAAGCTATCGGGCATGCCCGTGTTACCCAGCGAAGGCCATAGTACAGACATTGACCCCCCGGTTAGACATTTCTTTATGCAATCATCGTAATCTAAACTTGGGCTGGTGCAGGGGGTCATCAGGAGTGAGAATAGTGTGAGCTCAGACAGTCATCAAGCAACCACTGTAACACAACCGCCAAGGACTCCATGGGATTTGCGCAATATGTATGTCCTGTCCCATCCTGCTTGAATTGCTGATAGACCCATTGGGAGGAAAGTCGAACCACATTTCCGAATGATCTCACTGGTTATGTGACACGAGGAGAACATCCTTTCGCAGCTGGAGGTTTCGCTGATATATATGAAGGTATATTCCATGTCCGTGGGGAGTCGATCAAAGTACATCATTCGTTTGTGGTAATTTAATCTGGCTGACACTATCCAGGTCGCCATAAAAGTCATCAAAACATATTCTGCCGACGATAAGGAGTCCAAAAAGTTGAAGGTGCATACCCTGAATCCTGGCGTCTAGTTGTACCCATCGATGACACGATTCCTCAGCGGATTCGTCGGGAGGTTGTTGTGTGGCTCCGCCTGGACCATCCCAACGTTCTGCCATTATATGGCACGACTATGAGCTTTGGGAGGCTTCCTGCCATGATTTGTCCATGGGTCGAGAATGGCCCCCTCACATCTTATCTCGAACAACAGAATGCAAACCTTACAGGTGGAGATAGGCTGGTCTTAGTAAGTGATCCTGCTAAGTACCGCTGTCACACGGTAGCCTGATGTCGAGCTTCATGCCGCAGCTCGATGATGTTGCTGCTGGCCTACAGTATTGTATGTGATTATACGCGAAGTATGGCTATTCATTACTGACGAAATCGGCTAACAGTGCATTCACAATCAGTTGTCCATGGAGACCTTTCAGGCGTAATTGTTCTTATCCTTCCACCATCCCAATGTACTAACCCATCAGCCAGTCGAACGTGCTCGTCAATGCGACTGGAAGAGCATGCATCGCCGATTTTGGCTTGTCGACACTGCTAAGCGAACTGGGACTAGGGTCAACGTTCATCACATCATTTCAAGGCGTCGGAGCAATCCGCTGGACGGCCCCAGAATTGTTCGACCTCCAAGAAGATGTCGACAACGATAATCTGTCCGACGCTGTTGCAACACAGTATAGTGATATGTTTTCATTTGGAAGTATCATGTTGCAGGTTTGTTCTTATTTGATATTCCTTTCAGTTATAATGATTGTGGTATTTTTGTGAACAGATCTTGTCGGGGAAGGTTCCTTATTACTATTATGCGCGTGAGATGCAGATCATCCATGCAATTTCAAGGGGAACCATGCCCAGACGTCCCACTGAGGATGTCATTACTGACTGTCGATGGGAGTTTATTTGTCGATGCTGGTCCTTGGTTGCTGAATCACGCCCCTCTGGTGATGAGATTGTAGAGTTCACAAAGAATGAGCTTGCCCGTGGACTATCTTAGTGGTGGGTACCATAATGGTCGGCTCTGGATCTGATGTATCATTGGTTCCCTGGAGATGTTAGATGCTCAAAGTCCGGATTGTACAAGATCTGAATGTATTCTCTTCACCCCTAATGTAATGGAATAGATCATCGTAGTGGGTAGCCTGGCCTCGTGTTTCGAGACCGTACGTGCACGGTGCATCCTTACTCTATATTATCGTGGGTTTCAGCGGTCATGTGTCATTTCTGGCGGAGGACTCATCTGGTCCACCGCTCGTACTGCCGTATAATGTTTCCTGACACGAAATCCATCTCTAAGTTAGCGAAAACCCGAACTCGCAATAACATGTGTCTAGCAAGGGCTCCAAACAAACTGCTTATGTAAGAACCGTATTTGGCCTAGTCAGCCAAGAAACGTCGTGCCATATGCCAGTGCAGATCTTGTTCAGGTAGCCGTGTAGTAGTTTGAACAATCGATGATCGTCAAGTCATTGCAGTTTTCGTGCAGACGTGATAGTGTTGTGGAGGATTAATTTGATCCTCGGGTGAGTGAAAGCCACTGGATTGTGAGTCCGTTCTCTCGCACGACGGCAGTAGTTCCTTTTGCCACCGGCCAAAGTCATTTCTTGGTCCGGAGTATCCGACCATCCACTTTCCCGCCCTTCACTTCTTCGTGTACGCAATGG
>JBBPQP010000650.1:0-19749 GCA_038092555.1 Boletus subgraveolens
AAATAAGCATGCCTTTGCTTGTTCTCCTATTGATAGCAAGTAAGTAATCTATGTGGATTTAAAATAAGAATTTGCTGATCAGCATCCCTCTTGCTCTTCCATTGATAGATTGTAAGTGATCTGATGTATATGTGAAATAAGAATGCTGTTGAGCAGCATGCTTCCTTTTGCTGTTCTATTGATAGCAAGTAAGTGGTCTAATATGGATTTGAAATGAGAATGCTGATGATCAGCATGCCCCCTCTTGCCCCTATGTTGATAGGGAGTAAGTAGTCTGATGTGAATTTGAAATGAAAGTGCTGTTGATCAACTCTCCTGTTAACAGCTTGTAAGTGGTGTAATGTGAATTTGGAATGGGAATGATGCAAACAAACATGCCTCCTATTGCTTTGCCATTGACAGAAAGTAAGTGGTTTGATATGGATATGAAATAAGAATGTTACTAATCAGCATGCCTACTCCTGCTCTCCAATTGCTAGGGAGTGAGTGGTTTGATATAGATTTGAAATAAGAATATGGCCTATCAGCATGTTTCCTCCTGCTTTCCAATTTATAGGCTGTAAGTGATCTAATGTGGATTTGAAATGAGAATGCTGCTGATCAGCATGCATTCTGCTTTTAGCAAGTAAGTGGTATGGTATGGATTCAAAATGAAATGCTGCTGATCAGCATTCCTCTTTCTGCCCTCCCATTGTTAGCTTGTAAGTGATCTGATGTGGATTTGCAATGAAAATGTTGCTAATTAGCATTTCTTCTGCTCTTTCACTGATAGGGGGTAAGTGGTCTGATGTAGATTTGAAATGTGAATTCTTCTAATTAACATACCTCTTTCTTCTTCCCATTGATAGGTTGTAAGTTGCTGATGTGAATTTGAAGTGAGAATACTGTTGATTAGTATGTTCTTTCTGCTTCCCCACTAACAGCTTGTAAGTGGTTTCATGTGCCTTTGAAACAAGAATACTGCTGATTAGCATCACTCCTTCTGATTTCTCATTGATAGCAAGTAAGTGGTTGCATGTGAATTTAAAATGAGAATTCTGTTGATCAGCATATCTTCTCTTCCATTGATAGGCTGTAAGTGATCTGATGTGGATTTGAAAGAGAATGCTGATTATTACTTTTTCTTCTACTATTAATAGGCTGTGAGTGGTCTGATGTAAATTTCGAAAAAAAAATGCTGCTAATCTGCATTCCCCTTCCTGCACTTCCATTCATAGTTTGTAAGTGGTCTGATGTGGACATGCAATTGGAATATTGCTGATTAGCACACCTCCCCCTGTTCTTTCATTGGTAGTTGGTAAGTGGTCTGGTGTAGATTTAAATGAGAATGCTGCTAATCACTAGCATGCCTCTTCCTGCTCTCATTGATAGTTTGTAAGTAGTTTGATGTGGATTTGAAATGAGAACCCTATTGATCAGCATGTCCTCTTTTGCTTCACCATGAATAGCTTGTAAGTGATATAGTGTTAATTTGAAACAAGAATTCTTGATCAATATGTTTTCTTCTTCCATTGCCAGCATGTAAGGTCTGGTGTGGATGTGTAATCAAAATGTTGCTGATCAATCCTGCTCTTCCACTAATAGTCAGTAAGTAGTGTGATATAGATTTAAAATGAGAATGCTGCTGATCTACATTCTCATCTTTTTAGCAGGTTAGTGGTTTTGTGTGAATTTCAAATGATAGTGCCACTGATTAGCATACCTCCTCCTACCCTTCCATCGATAGTATGTAAGTGGTCTAATAAAAATTTGAAATGAGAATGTTGCTAATCAGCATACCTTCTCTTGCTCTTATATTAACAGCAAGTAAGTTCTTTGATATGATTTAAAAGTAGAATCCTTACAATAATTTCTCTATATCTTTTTTGCTTTCATGGCTATTCCACTAATAGCTTGTAAGTCCTTCTATATGCCCCAGAACAGATACATTGGTTACTGACCAATTCATGGTTATTTTTTGCACCATTTTTCAATTAATAGCATGTAAGTGAACCAATTTGAAGTCACAGCAAGAATGTGATTTATTAGTTAGCATTGACTTTTAATTTCACAGCAGGTAATAATATGATATGGATTGGCAAATTGAATCACTAATACCCCCATGTCCTTCCTCATGCTTTGTATAAAATAGAACATAGTAAGTGATTTAATTTATATACAATTGCCATTGCCATTTAACTCATTAACTTTGTTATTTCATTGTCAAATCTGCCATGATTATATTCTTCCTTAAATTATGTATAGCTGGTAAGTATCATTTTGTTACTTCTAAGAATGGTGTAAATATGAATTGATATATCTACATATAGGATGTGAGTTATATTTTGTGATGCAATATATTCATGTAATTTATACTTATGCTTTGTTGACATCTAGCAGGTAAGATATCTATGTAATAATTTAAATCATTTGATTTATGAGTTGAGTAGACAGTCAGTTTTTACCCTCAAGCTTTATACACTGTATTGCATGTTACAACTAATATTATCCAGATTGTTGCCAATCCTAAGTCTTGCCCAGTAAGCTTTTATTATTTGATTATACTATGTATATATATATCAAAGTAATCTGATGTCCTTCAGGAAAAATTTCAAGCAACAGAAATATTGTCTATGGCATGTCTATTCTTGGAAAAATGTTTATCATATCAAATTTCCATGTATTTTAGAGCAAAGAGCCAGCCAAAACAAAAAGGAAGATTCTTCAAAATGGCATTGGTAGATTAATTAATTTTGGATTTGATGACCTTCACGCATACCTTTCTTAACAGGCATTTTGCTACTTCTTCAATATTCCTTTACTCTGGTTCAAAACAAATCTGAAGATCCCTGCTTCTTGGCAGTACAAAAATATCAAGCATCTGGCACATCTGCTCAGATATTGAAAGAAATGAATGAGCTCTTTGCCAACTATTCTGCTGCCAATAACAAGGAGGAAAAGGCAAAACTTGTCATGGATATAATCATGCACCATTTTTTGTGTAGGTAGTAAAGTGACATAGTGTTTCATATACTAACTTTATTCTACAGCAAGTGGACTTAGTAATTAGGATTCAGAGGAATTGTGGAATTCTCAGTGAATTTGTTGTAAAGATTCAAAGAAAGTATTTTAATTGAGAATGTCTTGTTTGTTTGATCACCTTGGATGATATGTATAGGTGGTCATCTGAGTGCTAGCCAATGGCTACAAAATGACATATTGGTCATGTAATTCAGCTCAGGGGTTGGGAAGATATGCACATTTTACAATAGCATGTCAAATAAAAAATTAATAGGAGATTTACTCAGATGACATGTGACCATGTGGGAATCAGGCTTCATTTCAGTCAGTCAAGTTGAGGTACCTGATTACTAGATGACATCTTGTCCTTGGTTTTTTATGGTCCTAAGACAGGATTTTGAAACTCTACTCACAATCATGATCTATTAGACTTTTACAAAATCAGATATGAGTTGTCCTATACATATAAAACATCCACCAATATCAATGCAGCAGCAAGTGCATACTGGACATTATTGATGTTGATATGCCTTCCTGGGAATATCCAAATACCAGATACCAGATACCAGATTCCAATTTGATGTCACAAAGCTACAGTAACTTTACATAGTGCTTATGTAGTCCAAAGGCCTAGGCTACCATCTGCTTGAAGTGATTCATGCTGCATTCATATGTGAATGAACCAGTTCATATTAGTGATGGAATTGAGGATGAAGTGCAAGACTGTGGAAAAGAGATACAAGGTTGTCATCTTGAGATGTAAAAATAGCTAGTGATGTAAAATAGAATGGAGTATGTTATGTTCATTTCACTAAGCCACTCAATGTAGGCTTATATTCTATAACATATTGGAAAAGATGCCTCAGCACAGGAATTAATTACTCATTTGTATGAAGCCAATCTTAAATATTATGCATGATAGTGTCTGAGACCTTGTACAAGATCAAATATTGTATATGCATGCAAGACTTCATATATGTACATATTGCATATCTTCATTTTTCCCTACCTTGATACAGACCCTGATTCTAAACACCACATCAACTTTCCCTGGATATTCACATTACAGTAGTGTCCAAGTTGAGAGTATGTTTGTCCTATATGGGTTTCTCAGTCTGGAAATTAACAAGAAGAGTATTTTAGAGAGGGTGGATGAGGAAACAGGATTCAATATAACCATGGAGGTAGACTATATATGGACTATGAATTGGATGGAAGTTGAACATTGGTATATATATGTATTGTTGCGATTTTGATGGAGCTGGAGTTAGATGAACATCAGTGAGAATGGTACTTTAGAGGACTCAATGGTATGATGACCTGTCCCTTTAATCACTCAAAATAAGCATAATACATATTATTAATATGCTTATTGCATGGGTTCACAACTAATCAGATGCCCATCCACATTATCCAAGGTGATTAAACAGATGAACTCCCCTTCTTTCTTCAAATTCTCACAATCAATGCTGCTAAGTAACTCTAAACACTAATGACTAATGTCACTTGCTATGAGGTCAAGTTAGTATGTGAAAAGCTGTGTCACTTGACTACCTACATAGAGGATGATTCATAATTACATCCATTACAAGTTTCACTTTTTCCTCCCCACTGTAGGTAGCAGAATATTTGACAAAAAGCTCATCTATTGCCTTGGATATCTGGTCAGATATTCCAGATTCTTGGTACCTTTGTACTGCCAAGGAAAAGGGGTCTCCAGATTTATTTTGGATTAGAGTAAAGGAATATTGAAGAAGTAGCAAAAGGTCTATTAGGAAAGGCACATATAAAGGTTATCAAAATCCAATATTAATTAAACCTACTGATGCCATAGTGAAGTATCTCTTTCTTTGTGTTGACTGGCCCTTTGGTCTGAAATACATGGGGGATTGGTATAATAAGCATATTTCCAAGAATGGACATACCATGGATGATGTCTCTGTTATCTGAAGAGAGCCCTGGAAGGTATAAGACTATTTTAGAAAATACATAGTATAATAAGATGATAAAAGATTTACTGGGTGGGACTGAGGATTGGTGACAATCTGGATAATGTTACTTGTAATAGAGAAAGCTGGAGAGTAAAACTGACTGTCTAGTTTATTTATAAATGAGAATATTTGAATTATTACACAGATAGCTTACCTGCTAAATGGCAACATAACATGAATATAGGTAACACAAAAATACTGCATCACACAATAGAACTTACATCCTATAGATTATCATATCAATTGATAGCTGAACAGTTTTCAGAAGCAGCAAGATAATACTGACCAGCTACACATAATTTAAGGAATAATAAATTATATCAGATATGACAATGAAACCACAAGTTTGATGAGTAAAATGCAGATATCAATTTTAAATCAGGTCACTTACATTCTGTTTTGTATAAAATATTAGGAAAAGGTATGTGTGTATCAGTGATCTAGTTTGTTAATCCACATCATATCATTACCTTCTGGAAAATGAATGTTAATGTTAACTGATAGATTATATTCCTGCCATCATTTGAAATTGACCACTTACTTCCTATCAATAGGAAAATGGTGGAAGGAATGAATATTAATTAATCAATAACCAATGTTTTCTCATATATAATGGAAGCACTTACAAACTATTGGTTGAACAGTCATGAAAGCAAGAAATCACAATGAAATAATCAGTGACATTCTCATGTCAAATCCACATCAGACCACTTACAACCTATCAATGGACAATTGGAGAAGGCATGCTAATCAGCAGCACTTTTATTTGAAATCCACATTGGACCACTTACTCCCTATCAATGGAAAAGTGGAAGAAGGCATGTTGATCAGCAGCATTCACTTTTCAGATACACTTCACACCACAGCCACTTACAACCTATTATTAAAAGAGTGGGAGAAGATCTGCTATCAGCAGCATTCACTTTTTAAATCAACATCAAATTACTTACTCCCTATCAAAAAAAAAGCAGAAGGAAACATGCTAATCAGGAGCATTCTCATTTGAAATCTACCTCAGATCACTTACTTCCTATTAATAGACAAACAAAAGGAGGCCTGCTATTAGCAAGCATTTTCATTTGAAATACACATTAAACCACTTACATTCTATCAATGGGAGGCATGCTGATCAGTACTATTCTCATGTCAAATCCACATCAGACTACTTACAAGCTATCAATAGAGTAGGAGGCATGGTATCAATAGCATTTTCATGTCAAATCCATATCAGACCACTTACTTCCTGTCAACAGAAGAGTATGAGGAGCCATGCTATCAGCAGCATTCTCATTTCAAATCCATATCAGACCACTTACTCCCTATCAATAGAAAAGTAGAAGGCTTGCTGATCAGTAACATACTCATTTCAAATCTACATTAGAGCACTTACAAGCTATCAATGGGAGAGCAGGAGGGTGCACATTGATCAACAGTATTCATATTTCAAATCCACATCAGATCACTTACTCGCTATCAATAGAAGAGCAAGGGGAGGCATGCTGATAAGCAGCATTCTCATTTGAAATTCACTTCAGACCACTTACTTCCTATCAATGGATGAGTGGGAAGAGGCCTGCTATCAGCAGCATTTATATATGAAATGCACATTGAACCACTTACTCGCTGTCAATATATATAAAAAACAGAAAAAGGTATGATAATCAGCAGCATCCACATTTAAAATCCACATCAGATCACTTACAATCTATTAGTGGCAGAGTAGAATAAGGCATGCTGATCAGCAGCATTCTTGTTTGAAATCCACATTAGATAACTCACATCCTATCAATGAGAGAGCAGAACAAAGCATGCTTATCAGCAACACTTCTATGTTGACTGCATATCAGACCACCTACATGCTAATAATGGAAGAGCAGAAGAAGGAATGCTGATCAACAGCATGTCAATGTCAAATCCACATCAGACCACTTACTCCCTATCCATCAGAGAGCAAAAGGAGGCACAGTGATTAACAGCATTCTCATGTCAAATCCACATTAGACCACTTACTTCCTATCAATGGGAGAGTAGGAGGAGGTATGCTGATACATAAGCAGCATTCTCATTTTAAATCCACATCAGATCACTTACTTCCTATCAATTGGAGAGTAGGATGAGGCATGCTAATCAGCAGCATTCTTATTTCAAATCCATATTGTCACTTACAAGCTGTCAATGGAAGAGCAGGATGAGACATGCTTGTCAGCAGCATTCTTATTTTCAGTTCCACATTAGACCACTTACAAGCTATTAATGGAAGAGCAGAAAAAGGCATGCTTATCAGCAGCATTCTTATTTCAAATTCATATTACACCACTTACAAGCTATCAATGCAGTAATGGAAGGAGGCATGTATATCAGCAGCATTCCCATGTCAAATCCATATTAGATCACTTACTTTCTATCAGTACAAGAGCAAGAGTCAGAGTAATCAGCAGCATGCTCATTTCAAATCTATGGATATTAGACCACTTACAAACTATCAATGGAAAAGCAGAGGGAGGCATGCTATCAGCAGCATGCTCATTTTCAAATCCACATCAGATGACATACAAACTATTAATGGCAGAGCATAACAAGGCATGCTAATCAGCAGCATTCTTGTTTGAAATCCACATCAGACCACTTACTTGCTATCAATAGGAGAGTAGGAGGAGGTATGGTCATCAGGAACACTCTCATTTCAAATCTACATCAAACCACTTGCATTCTATCAATGGGACAGCAGGAAGAGGCATGCATATCAGTGGCATGCTCATTTCAAGTCCACATCAGACCACTTACAACCTATCAATGGAAGAACACCAGATATGTTGATCAGTACCATTCACATTTCAAATTCACATTAGACCACATACAAGCTATCAGTGGGGGAGAAGAAGAAGGAATGCTGGTCAGCAGCACTGTCATTTGAAATCCACATCAGCCCACTTACTCCCTATCAATGGAGGAATGGAAGGAGGCATGCACATTAGCAGCATCTCCATTTGAAATCCACATCAGATAACATACAAGCTATCAATAGGGGGATTCCAGTAGGCATACTCCTCAGTAGCATTCTTATGTGAAATTTACACCAGACTACTTACTCCCTATTATTGGAAATACAGGAGACATACCAATCAGTAGTATTCTCATTTCAAATTTACATCAAAACACTTACTCGCTATCAACAGAATCAATGAAAGAGTAGAAGGATGCATTCTAATTAGCATATGTCCAATTGTAATTCACTTCAACCACTTACTTGCTATCAATGCAAGAACAGGTGACATGATAATAAGCAGTATTGTCATTTAAAATCCACATTAGACCACTTACTCCCTATCAGTGAAAGAGAAAGAGGCATGTCATTAGCAGCATTCTCATTTAAAATCCACATCAGACCACATACAAACTATCAATGAAAGAACAGGACAAAGCATGTTAATCAGTAGCATTTCCATTCCAAATCCACATCAGACCACTTACAAGCTATCAATGGGAGAGTAGCAGCATGCATGCTAATCAGCAACATTCTGATTTGAAATCCATATCATAACACTTACCCACTATCAATGAAGGATTAGAAGGGATATGCTCATTAGCAGTATGCTTATTTGAAATCCACATTAGACCACTTACTCGCTATTAATAGAAGAGCAGGAGCAGGTATGCTGATCAGCAGCATTCTTATTTGAAATCCACATTAGACCACCTACTCCCTATGAATGGAAAAGCAGAAGGAGACATGCTGTCAGCAACATTATCATTCAAATCTACATCAGACCACATACAAACTATCAATTGGGCAGAAGAAGGCATGTCATCAACAGTATTTTCATTTCAAATCCCCATCAGACCACTTACAAGCTATCAATGGAAGAATAGGGAGAGGCATGCCATTAGCTGATCAGCAACATTACCATTTCAAATCCATATCATATCACTTACTCGCTTTTAATGGGAGACCATGGAAGGCATGCTAATCAGCAACATTACCATTTCAAATCCACATTAGACAACTTACAAACTATAAATGGAAGAAGAGTAGGAGGAGGCATGCTTGTCAATAGCATTCTCATTTCAAATCCATATTAGACCACTTACTCTCTATAAACGAAAAAGCAGGTGGAAGCATGCTAAGCAACAGTATTTTTATTTCAAGTTCAGATCAGACCACTTACTCCCTATCAATTGGAGAGCAGAAGAAGGCATGGTATTAGCAGCATTCTCATTTCAAATCCAGATAGATTACATACCAACTATTAATTGAAGAACAGGATGGTGCATGCTAATCAGCAGCATTCTCATTTGAGATCCACATCAGATGACTTACTTCCTATCAATGGAAGAGCAGCAGAAAGTGGCTTCATTAACAGCATTCTGATTTTATATTGACACAAAATAGTCACCCACTATCATGAAAAGCACAGCACATAGGCCTAGGATCAACATCCAGTCTTAAAATGTACAATGGATCACTTACAAACTATTGTTGACATAGCAATTGTCAAGATGAACACAATTTTGTCAAGAAAATTATGTTTCTTGATCTACATACATCACACTTACTTGCTTTATATCCAATGATGATTGCAGGAATGCATATGAAACCCTTAGTCCTTTGTCTTTCAGATGTAATCAAACCACTTACTCCCTACAATGTCATATGAGATAAATACCAATCCATTAGCTATACTTCTATGTATTACTACAATTCAAATCACTTACTGCCTGATAGTAACAAATAGCAGTGGTATAAATATAAGAAAAACCATTAATAAGATGCTAGCTGGCATATGCCTGTATAACTTACACCCTTTCAATTCAAAACAATAATATACATAAATTCATCAGTAACACTTTTTCAAGTCTCCATCAGATTGCTCACCTGCTATTAGAGCACAAGCGGTAGGGCTAAGTTATAATGAATATCTTTTCTTTTGATATACCTCTTACATGCTATCAATATGATAGGAGATGTAAGTTTATCATGACTTCAATGCATAATATATCACATACTGTCTTCATAGATAGAATGAAACAATCAATCAGTATGATACATTTCGATTTAATTCTCCAATAATTACCTAGTCAACAATCCATCAATGAGGCATACAATCAATTGTTATCCTTATCAATAATGTAGACTTACCCCTGTGTGTGGAAACCAGCTTGCCAATGCCCCAACCAGATGATGATCTTTTTTGTTAGTGGTCCTAAAGTTGACATAGGGTACCAGGGCACTTTACAGCATCAATACATACATTCTTCACATTTAAAGACTGTTTTACTCACTATTTGACTGCATACTCAATGCATAGCAGGATATTCTTCTCCTGTGCTGTAATCAACAACATCTGTAATGACTTATCATCTAATGCAGCTGCAGTTTGTTCCAACAATATGTTACATCCTGCATCAGATGTATCCATGTCTGGTGATATGATCAATAGAATTGAATAAAGACAAAAGCACATGTGTACAAACTCTCCAGTTGCACAAATGCCTGTGGAGGAAATGCCATCTTGCACATATCCCCCCATATGTTTCTCTTGATAAACATCTCCTTGGCACACTCCCTCTGCCTTATAAGCTGATCTTCCTGGGGCAGTAGTAGGTCTTCAGGCTGGACTGCCTGTATCATGAGTGCATCACATTTAGTGAATAGTACCACAACTGGCACTAGCACCCAAACCAATCAGCTCAGAACACATTAACACTAAGAATTCATCACCATTCTTAGTGTCACATTCACCAAAAAACCTTTCTTCTGCAACAGTGATAGCACGATGAAATTGATCCATTGGAATGCAGTACCTGTACACATTAAAGCAGTAGTTAGAGCCCAATTCAATATACCCACTCACCATATGGCATGGATCTGCTTCTTGAGGAAAGTTGTGCTTGCACGCTCTGCGACGAAGTTTTTCATTTTCTCAAACTCATCCTCATGGCCAGCCTCGAATCCAGGAGAATCATGGAAAACAAATCTTTCATTGCTTTTGAAGACCATCTCATAATTAATATCATGAAGTCCACGCTGTTGTAAGTGAGCTAGATTGCAAAACTCCCATAATGACGCTCATGGTGGCCAAAAACTCACCTCCCTGGACCCCACGATCATACAGTCAAGCTGATCACACGGCGAGGGCATTAGTACCCAGCATATCCCAGCTCAGTCGAACACACCTTTCCCCCATGATCATTGTAGATCTCCGGAGCTTCCGTCGAGTTGCAGATTTTCTGAAGGATGGTCGTCTTGCCGGCATTCGCCCTGCCGATGACAAGAACTCTAAACCGTCCAAACTTCTCCATAAGGTCCGCGTCAACATGCTGCATGTAGTCGGCAACATCTGAAGCTTTCGTCTGGGTGTTGGCAGCGCCCGAGTTGTCGGAGAGTGGCTCGAGAGAGATGGGATCTGTGACGTGTTCCTCAGGCGTATCTGAATCTATGTGTTGTGTCTCGAGAACGACACCATCGGTGTCTTCGGCGTGAGTCGGGAGAACGTTTGAGTCGCTGGAGATTGCGCTGGGTTTCATGTTGGGTACGTGGGGATGCTGTGCAGGCGCTGTAGACGAGTCTCTACTGGTGATGCGAGATCGGAGGCGTCCAAGTTGTTTCTTGACGGCGGGCTTTATTGTGGGAGTGGTTAAGAGAACTGGAACGAGTGGAGCAGGGCTTGAGCAAGGCGGATGCCGTGGGATTGCAACTGCGGCAAGCGCCGCGCATCACTCCTCACCGAAACTGGACTAGTACAGTATACTCGAAGAGACCGCCAGAGTTGCCAAACTCAAGTGTATGATGCCAATTTTCATGTCCACGGCCAGTGACTAATTCGCACCCAGAGCACTCCAGCGCCCCTCCCCAATCCCATCAGAAAGTTCGCGTACGCACCACATAATGAACCACAATGTTTGCGCAGGCTTCCTACCTGCGGCACCTGTAGGCGAGGATCCGGTTACCCTTCTCCAAGCCGCTGCCAGGGACCACATCCCAGTCAACTCAAAATCCAAAGGCCGCACCAAAGCTACGTCGCCCGATGACAAGTTGACGATCCTAGGCTAGAGGAACGACCTTTCATCACTGAGCTTATCCACGAAACTCGAGATTAGGAATGGTACAGGGACCAAATCATTGATCGTCGTGCTTTCGGCGTGAGGGAACTGAGCCGAGGTAAGTCACACATTGCTTTATGGGCTTTGAACTCCCGAACGGAAGGTTTTCTTAGGGAACCTTGACGAGCCACTTTCTGGGACGATCCAACATGCGCTGCGTGATTCGAGGAAGATTAATTCGTTGTATTTGCATCAGGTGGCTACTATCAATGTAATCGCGAAAAAGCGCCATGTTATTGTTAAAGCTCAGTATGGCCTGTAGGGACGTTAGCGTGTCATTAGCTGCAAGCGTCTAGGCAGGCCTATTGACAACAGCGCTTCTGCGATGTGGACGCGAAGCAAACGTGGTGCATCAGGGTGATGCCGGACCATGCATATCTCGGATATAAATGCACGGACAACGATGTCGCATATTCATCATCGAGTTTACTTCCAGGTGTGGACATAGCACGGTCGTGTATGGTAAGTCGATTGGCACCGTCGACACCTAAGGCTCACAACCACGACCCATCAGGATCAGGTATGAGCTGTCCTACACACGTACAACACCCACTCACATCGATGCAGGAACGAGTGCGTCCTGGACATTGTCGACGTCGACCCGCCTTCATTGGAATGCCAAGGCACCGGATTCTGATTCGACGTCGCAGAGCTGATCTTAGTGTTCATACGGGTCCAAAGGCCTACGACCCGCTGAAACCGTCCACTCCGCGTATTACCCATGGACGAACCAGTCCGCGTTGGTGCGGAGTTGAGGATGGCGTGCAAGCTTGCGGGGAAGGAGTACAAAGTCGCCGCCTCGAGGCGGAAGCAGCCGACGAGGTGAGATGGGATGGAGCGCGTAGTGTTGACCTCGCTGAGCAACTCGATTTAGACTTATCTTTCCCGACGTTCTGTTTGATGAAACGGGTAATAGGAAGCGGAAGCATCGTCACAGTGGCGAAGATGAGATTGGGATGCACAACACGAACGGAAACGGAAGCAGATGCTCAACAAGGATGTTAAGCTCTTTGCTGGGTGAATCGCAGAGGCTGCTTCCACCTCGGTACGCTGGGGCTGACTTGTTATATATCGGACCCCGACTGGATCATGAACAGACTAGTGAAACCGTCGAGCCTGACATCCCTTTCCGAGAGTTGTCGTTTGAGGGTGTCCCTTACCGAACCAACGTTTGGTCACAACCTATCACCGAATGTCTCGCCCACCTCGATCCTCCTTTCCTTGTTATCACTCTCAAGGAGATCGAAATTGCATGCTTGGAACATATCCAATTCTCACTGAAACAGTTTGATCTTGATCTCATTTTCAAAGACTTTACAAAAAATGCCATTCCATATCAACTCGATACTGAGCGCTCAAGTGGACGATGTCAAAAATTGGTTCGAGTGGGTTGTTCTCTTGGAACTATCCTTGTGTGTATACTAATTTCTACGTGGGGTGACGTATCTAACTCTATCGACATTCCGTTGAGCGATGGTCCTGTCAAGTTTCAACTTGAATTTGGGGCGTCCATATGATTTCTTCCAGCAGGGCGGATGAAATGTCCTTGGTGGTGATAATGCAGAGGTACGGTCTCCATTTGGTTGTGCAGACCAGTTGGGAATGCTGAACGCGTGTCTCTTGTTGACAGAGCGACGCCGACGCCGAGGGAGGATCAGACACCCAGAAGACCCCGCCTCTGAAGAGTGGGCTGTGTCTTTTTGCATTGCAGCGGACTCGAAGCGGGTAGAGGCTGCCAAGGCGCGCGGGGAGTCAGACGATTCGGGCGACAATAGATTGAAGAAGGCGGCTGCTGCTGCAAAGGATGCAAAGGGCAAGGCCTTACTATGTGAACGGGAAGCGGTGACTCAGCGTGTGCTCGTGCACATCCAGTTCAGTGTACAAAGTAAATGTGCAGTCGTCCTGAGATCTGAGAGATTCAACACTAGAACAATGTACGAAAGAAAATCGGACTTACGTATCATACTTAGAAATGTTTCAAACCATCTCAACTGCCGCGAGAAAATTGAGGGAAAGAGTTCGGCGGGTTTCGCCGCTGACGCCGAAAGGCCTGTTCCCAAATGTCCAAGTTCATCTCCATCACGCGAACACGGCCGTGGGCGACTTGGACGACTTCACTGTCGTCGCCGAGAGTGTCGAACAGGCTTCCTGTACAGACATGCAGAAAGTATGCCCAGGTTCGCCAGACGACTCCAGCAGGAGCTCGGGACAAGTCCGCCGTCGGGGTGGGTAACTCGTCCTCGGCCACAAGCTAAAGAAATAACATTCGACGTGGTCTTTCAGGTATTCACACCGGCCGCTGCTGCGTTGTTCGTAGCCACTGGAGTTGGGCTGTTTTATTACTTCCAGTATGAGAAGCAGAAGCTACAAGAGAAAAAAGGTTTGTCTCTATACGCAAACCTAGCATCGCGCTGCTGAAGTTTGCATCGTATTGTAGAGAAGGAGGTCGAGTCTCGTTCGGTCGGGCGCCCCAGTGTCGGCGGTCCGTTCACGCTCACAACTCACGAAGGCAAACCCTTCTCAGAACAGGACCTCTTGGGAAAATGGAGCTTCGTCTACTTTGGATTCACCAATTGTCCTGACATTTGCCCTGCTGAACTTGACAAGGCGGGGGAGTTCCTCGACTCCCTGGGTTCGTATGTCCAGCACTCGCGATACACTATGCTTACCATGTTGGTCATAGAATCGGAATATGGCCAGGTTTTCCAACCAGTTTTCATCTCTGTCGACCCAGCTCGTGACAGCACCGCCCAAATGAAAAAGTATCTCACTGACTTCCACCCCCGGATCATTGGACTTACAGGCGATTACTCCTCCACCAAGTCTGTCTGTAAAGCATACCGGGTGTATTTCTCCACTCCGCCCAACGCAGACCCAAAGGGTGACTACCTTGTAGATCATTCGATATATATCTACTTCATGGATCCAAACGGCAAATTTGTGGAGGCTTTTGGGCAGAATAGCACACCAGAGGACGTGGTAGAGAGGGTCAAGAAGGAGATTGGAGACTGGGAGAAGGAGACTGGGCATAGAGTCTGATCCACACTAGAGCATCCTACTGACCACTCATGTAATCGCATTGGCTCACCACTCACGAATGCATCGTTGCACTGGATTAAGTCTATACAAGCTGCCGGGTATGAGACCATGATGCTATTCCCCGAGTTCCTCCGCTTGCTGGGCTTTTAGCTTTGACATCTTCTTCATTCGACGCATCAGGCTTCAGAAGCGTCAAACGACGGGCTGGTTTCTGGAAACATTGCTCACTTACTCGTCGTATTGGCACCTACCAGAGAACAGTCAGTGCCCTGTCACGAGAACAAAAAACCCAACTCACTTTTCATACCCGTGTCTCTCATTCTCGCACTCCCAGGGGAGATAGTAGTTCTTTCTTCGGCACGCATTCAGCGGTATCAGCAGCCTGTTTGTCCGCCGTGGTCAATGGTCAGTGGTGCCCAGCACAACATTCGAAGTGAAAAAGACGCGTACGCGGAACACTGGTCTCTCCATGCGACTGGCACCTTTGCGGCTTTGAGCTCCTCCTGGGATGCAGTATGTGGGGACACCATTAGGACAATCAGACGACGTTTGGCCTTTTCTGTCAAAGCAACGGCGGACGAACACGATCAAGCGTGGCTGTGCTATTACCCGAATCCAGTCCGACTCAGACTCTCTGACACAACGCTCAACCCAGGTTCCGTGACAGCATCGGAAAGCCTGGGCCACTCCCCGACGTCCTCTACTAACACCCATTAGGAATAATACCACCGAAATATCAATGTAGGTATCATCAACAATTATCGTTCCAGGATGGACGGCATAAAGCTGAAATAAGTACCTCCTTACTGAGCCCGGATTGGGCCGCCTAACGCCGAATGGATCACTCGCTTTCCAATATTCTATAGATTTGAACCGTAATGCAATAATATTCATGATATTCTGATGTTGTCCGTGATATAGTGCAGGATATATGAGTCTTTGTGTGTTTCTATCTGACAATGCCAATGAAAATGAAAATGCAGGGGAACTAAGTCCGTCTCGCGACCCCTTCCGCCGTTTCGTTCGAGGAAGCAATGTTTCGGGACACAAGGTGGCACCACAGCCGGCAAACTACCACCCGCGGAATAAAGTGAACGCCTACTTACATGTAATACTGCTAGCCTGTGTGAGCTTGCAGGGAATATCAGCATTCCAGGACCGCGCGCTGAAGCTCCTTCGATTTTATAGATTTTGAATTTTTTTTCTGGATTTTGGTACGACGACAGCTATGGAAATGACACGCGGATGACAGATACTGCACGCGTAAACAGACCATACCACTGCAAAACTGAGCTCGTGTCACATGTCAACTTGCCCCGCCAGTGCCCGTACCCCAAAAAGTCCAGTCACGGTGCGAGGGCTGCCACCTTGTGTTGGCTAGACGTCGCCGGGGATCCACTTCGTTTGACAGGAAGGGGAAAACGGCGGACTTTCGGAGGTTCGAGTCCAAAGGCTGAAGGTGGGTAACCGAGGGCAAAGTTTGCATGCACGAGGCCGAGATCCGAACTCGGAGACGAACATACACTGCTGGAGCACAACGGGAAGAGGAATGGGGTCAACGGACGCAAATGAGGTTTCCGACCACATCGAAATGGGCGTTAAACCGAAAGACGCGTCCGGGAAGAAAAACGAGATAGGGTGATAAACGGCTGAGCAGTGCCAAATTCGGATCAGGGTGAGCTAGTTTGCAGTGTCGTCTGTTTGAACGTGTGCGCAAGTGTCGCCGAAGGAATATCGCTGAATCCACACGTATCACCCAATAGCATTGTCGCGAATTTTCCGACCGAGACAATACCGATGCCACTTCGAACGACGTCAAAAGAGCAATTGGAGGGGAACTAGAGGTTACATACCGAATCCAAATGAGCGACAATAGTTGGCACGAGACTAAACGAAATTGGTGAATACGCCGGCGAACACGAGAGCATTCCATACCTGATGCAGATCACGAGACAAGCCGAATGCAAACAAGTGACGATCGTTTGTGATCGAACCACAAGAAACCTGATTGCGCGTGGAAATTGTGTTGAAGAATCGGCAGGAAGGATATTAGAGCATACCACGTGAAGTAACAGAGACCAAGTGCAAACGAGACTGTGCAAGGAAGGGACTACTGCAAACGTATCAAAGGAGTGACGATAGTTGGAATTGGCTCGGTAATCAAAATAGTCAGGATCATGTGAGAACAGTCGATGGAACACGGAACGCACCATGATTGCCAGAGATGAAGCCGAGATGCAAAGGAGTGACAATAGTTGGAAGGGGTATAATGACGATCAAGGTACCTCACAGACAAGGTAAGGCCACCAGAGGCAACCGTGGTCCATACAGCAACGAACGTATGTCCCTGTGAGTGCGGACGTATGCCTTGGTCGGTAACGAAGGAGGCGAGTCCGAGGACGTTGGCGACATGATTTGCACACCCTCCTTAATGAACCAGGGCGGGGCCTGTGACGCCATGCAAGCCTTGTGAACATCGGGAACGCTGGCTGTAGAGGAGGCGGGCTTCAGAGGGGGTGTCAAGGGATAGATGGGTCCCTCATCAGACACATCGCTATCGGTTCTAGGAGTGGAAGGAGTCGATTCCAACGAGTTTCGCCTCGGATTGTCGAGAAACCACGCAGGAATGAGGGGTGGAACGCTTGCCTCGTCGTCGTCATCGGAGTACTCGGAGTCGCTGTCCTCGGAAAGGGCTCGAGGACAGCAGTCCAAGTTGGGACCACGAAGTTCCGCAAGAAGTCTCCGCATTAGGTCCAGACCCTCGTGATGCGCTGCAGGTGTGTCGGCATCGCTCGAACTGTTTCGCAAGCCGTCGCGGCTATCGTGAGCGCCAATATCGCAATTCAAAGGCGTCGGATGGTCGTCCATGGCCTCGACCCGGCCCAGGGGTGTGCAGGACATGGTTGGATCCGTCTCCACGAACTTCAGGGCATCGGATAAGCCGGTTCGGCGAGAAATCGTGGGTACCAAGTCGCAACCCTCTTCCGGAATCGTGTCCTTGAAACTCTGGGAAAGGTATGCCACGTCAGCCATACCGTATCGTCGGGTACTGGGGGATGATCTTGGCGGCGACGTCAAAATCCCATCGTAAGCTGAACAGGAGAAATCGAACTCCGAATCCGACGATGAGCTCTCAGACAAATCGTCGTTGGGTTCTTCCGGGACGGAAAGGAAATCGGACGTCGAGCTGTCAGACAAAGCAACTTCGTCTTCATCCGGAATGGCGAGGAATGCGCCCGGACGAACTGTCGTACCGATGATCTCGCTGGTGAAATTGACATTCATCGGTGAGCTCGTGTCGTAGGGCGGAAACTCCTCGACTCTGGGCCTTGCGCCTTGGTCTGATTTCTCACCTGCACGCTTGGGACCGTCGCCGTCGCCATTGGAGTCATCATCGCTGTCGCTCATGTCCAAGAACGAGCTCATGCCAGGCAGTTTCGGGTCAGACACTGGGATCTCATCTGCTTCGTCTTCCACATAGATTGCCGGAGCGGAAGGCGTCGCAGGATGACACTCGACGAGCTGGACACGATTGTTTGAAAAACATTATGATGTGAAAGCCAGTCTACTTACATTCCAGAATGTTGGATGGAAGAACCTCGCATAAACCATACTGACGTGCTGCTGGGAACGCGTCAGCTCGAACGAAAAGCATGTATAGGTATCCAACCAACCTCAGGACCGAGCTCGAGATCAACTGGCCAGTCGGTTGCAGCTGCCGTGGAGGTGCTAGCCGAACCGCGGTGACGCATAAATGACAAGAGGCTGCTCAAGTAGGTCCAGGTGTTGTTCGTCCGGGAATTACTGGCTGCCCCTCCCCCATGGTAGAAGTACCCCACGACTGAGACGATGGCGACCACTGCGAACAACAGGCCACCTGTCCCGAGGAGGTAATGCGACGTTACCGAGGCAGACTGCCCGGCCGAGTCTGGATCAAGAGCAACGGAAGGAGCGGCGGATGAGAGCGCAGAAGCAGTAGCGACAGACGGAAGCGGCGACATGATTGTTCAATGGTAACTGAACTGGAGGACAAAGGACGAAGGGAGGGTCGCTTATATAGCCCAGACATGTTAGCCTCGGTTTAGATTGGGCTGACACGGTGGAAGGGAACATTGTCAGCCTCTTGTGGCAGAAGGGAATGGAAACTAGGATTAACTGGATCCATTTGTGGTGCGACCAGAAGTTCGTTGTGATCATAATTACCAGGATAAGGGGTGGCTGGCATCGAAAATGACCCGTGGATTCCAGCCGCAACTTTGACCTCGATATAACTCGTCAAGCAGACGGGCTGTACGGTGTACCCTGACCACATGAATTCTTCACTGAGCGCTTTGGAGTGTTGAATGCGAAATCTTGGTTGCATGCAAGACTTCATGATGGTACGCGCGAAACAGTGATATTGATCAACGGAACACACCGGGCCTCGCCACGATTGAAAGCAAAGGTAAACCACGCACCTATTGCCACCTCTTCCCATCGCGATGCCATTATCATAGGCTGCTGAAGGAATAAAATCACGTGGCGCTCCGAATATACACGGCGGCATAACGGTACCATGTATGGTATGCCAGATCGATTCAAATCTTTTTCTTCGTCGTTGGACTCACTAACAGATGTT
>JBBPQP010000651.1:0-19748 GCA_038092555.1 Boletus subgraveolens
CTTGACACTGAAGTGTGACAAGATGACAATATCTGTCAATTCGTTATACGTCACCAAACTCCCTAACACATCGAGCAGTGCGGATCCATCAACCGGTCCAGAACTATGGTCCAGGACTTGTCGGACAAGGTCAATTGAAAGGGCTTCCATTACTTGAGACAGCTGCAGAGGCCGGAAGGCAACTACGAGCCAATCCAAAGCACGCCGGACGACCACGCTGCCAAGCTCATCTTCGCCAATCTTGATAAGAATCCTGTCATATGTCTCGTGGAGGTTCCTCGGAAGGTCGTTCAGCGCCTGTCGGACCTGTACTGTGGTAACGCATCGCTTGAGGATGCTGAGTTGACATTGAACCCACCGAAACCTAGAGGACGATAATCATGAATATCTGAAAGGGCTAAGCATTTGCGATGGTACTTGCATCCCGTCAGCTTTCTTGCATAGCACAGAGGTGATCTCGTTCTTCAACCTAGCTTCCATGTTTCGAAGACGTCGATGAGAGTCTAGTTCTTTCGTGACATGCAGTTCGATATCTGCTGATACCTCGTACTTCATTGCGTCCATGGAAATCGAAGCAAGGTCCGAGAAACTATCCTTGATAACCTGGAGGGGCCGGCTGGTGACGAATAGTCGGATGCCGCCCTTATTCAACTCCATCAGAGCATTTAAAAGCTCTTCGATGTCATTGCACTCGTCCAGGGCATCGAGGACAAGGAATGGCTGTCGGAAGAAAAGTTTTGCTGCACGAGATACATAGCAAGCAAATTTCCTAGCAGTCCCCGAAACCCATTTGCCCTTCGGTTTCGCAAGTTCATCAATCAGGTCTCCAGGATCAGCGACGTGGGAACTAAATTGCTGTAGTAGCTGAGAGAGCAGGGAACGCATCACTTCTGCGGCGCTCGTTGATCGTTCGTTTCGGAAATCGCAATAGAAGTATGCTAGTACCTCTCCATCTTGCAGTGAACCGTTCAGGCTGTTGATCACAGAAGCGCTATAACCCAGGTTAATATCAGCACGAGTGAAGAAGTAAGCACGTACGCTAGCACGGATTTCCCCGCTCCAGCTGAGAAGAGTGTAACGTTAGTAAGTGAACCTTTGAATCGCTGCGAAAACATCACCTTTACCATTTAACCAAAGGAATGAGTTTTCCTTATTCCTCCACGTCTTATATGCGCTCGTGCTAGGCAACCATGTACACGTATCTAGCTGCCGGAGAAGGAGAGTGCGCTCATGGATGTCCTCGCAACTCCATGCACCTAATTGTCTCACAATGCCATCCAGTTTCCTCACTGGAGAATATAGCCTTATCGATCCTGCGACACTCGAGAATAGTGACGACATACTATTGAACCTCAGTGTTCTCGCCTTTCCCGCGTGTGCAATACTGGACGGATCCCCTAGTTTATGCTGCATGACTTGTGGTAACTCCTGTTTAGTGACAGCCCCATGCGTACGCGACGCATTGGAGGGAAGCACACCGAGAGATTGTTGTTGAGTACCGCTCTCACGATTCCTATGTAGGCAAATAATGAACTGCAAGGTCATGTGCATACTGACGAAGACACTCACCATATTTCTGTCGAGAGCAAGAAATGGAAATAACCTTCGTGCTTCCAGAAGTGCCTGAGTGCCTCGCTACTCTGGTCTTTGGTGGACACAGAACGTGATGATCGGAGGAAGTTCCTTACACTGTGCGCATGATGATCGGGGTTCGGACTGAGTAACGCCTGCATTCGATTCAAGACATCCAGACAGGTTTTGGGCTCCTCGCTATTCAACCAGTCCAAAAGGCGATCGTTGAGGGTACCGCTTTCTAGGAGCAAAGCCTTGTTGAGTGTTTCCAAGATAGCGCCAGATGCGACAACAATCCTTTCCAGCTGAAAGCTTTCGACAGTTTTCTGACCAGCATTCTTCACAAGTGTATCGAAAACTTGTTGTGAGACGAATGCAATTTCGATCAGGGTTTTTCGTGCCAGGTCCATGATGGGCGGAGAAGAGAACCGACTCTATTCTCACTAGAAGCTTTTGATATCTTACTGGTAGGTGGCGGCCCATCAGCCTTATCATTCTGAATCATAAGACAGCTAACCAACGTTTTCTCACGCCTTCACTTCCTTCTCCGTCCAACGCACCTCTGCTGTTGCACCCGTTCTCCAATGCAGCTGTGATCAGAAAAGGCGGCGTTGAATCTCGTCTTGACGTTGTCTCGTACGACTATCATCCATCACGTCTAGCACTCAAAGGCTCTCACTCCACACCTTCCACGCGTGAACGGACCCTCTCCTATTCTTTTGCTCACCCCAATCGTCTCATCACCGCTCGGGAAGACATTGCTCTCCCCTCTTCGCTCTCTTCTGGCGCAACTGCTGCCGCCGCCAACACGTCTACCTCGTCACCAGGCCACACCGCCTGTCTTGCCAACGCCACCGGCGTCCCCCTCAACAAACGCGTCCTCGCTTATCACGAACCACCCCCTGCCTCTTCCTCCTCCACTTTCCTGTCCGCCCAACGCAACCTCGCACGCCCGCTGTATGCCCGTGACGCCCTACCCTCCTCCAATGGCACTGCTTCTTCCAAAACCCGACGCGTCCCCACCACCCCTGAACGTGTCCTCGACGCACCAGGCATGATTGACGACTTTTACCTCAACCTCGTGTTGTGGAGTGCACTCAACGTCGTCGGGGTCGCACCTGGCGAAAGCACATACCCCTGTGCAGCCGATACCGGCATCGTCTCCCGCCTCAGGGACGCCCCCGACGACACATGTCGCAAGCGTCGATTTCAGCAGGGACGGGACCTACATCGGGATCGGCCCCAGCACAGGCACGATCAAACTCTGGGATATCGCATCGTCGCAAAAGCTGCGTACGATGACGCTGAGCTCGGACACCCGCGGTGCGGGCCAGATTGCGATCCTTAGTTGGTTCCGACTGACCTTGGAGACGTGGGCTCTGGTGCTGCGCTGGGCGCACCCGAGTGGACGAAACGCAACCACACGCCGGCAGTCAAGGCCCTCGTGCTCTCGCCGTGGTTGCCACTGCTCGCGAGTGGGGATGGGACGTCGGACACGTGCAAATATATTTATAACATGAACACGGGAGCGAGGTTGCATACGTGTTATACCGGTGCGCAAGTGACAGTGTGTATTGGAGTGTGAATTAAAAGGAGTTGGTGAGTACGCGCGGGTTTCCGGGAAACGAGGTCATTGGGTGGGGGTATCCCCCTTCTTCCTCGTCTGAGCCCGGGTCTAGGTCGAGTACGGGGTCGAGCTCTGGGGCAGGGACAGGCATTTCTGCATCACGCGGGACAACCCCCACACCGACGCCTACGCCCAAGCTATTCGAGATCTGTGATGCCCATGAGTCGCGCTTCCTCTTTTGGGTGTTCTCGCCGATCGGGGAGGTCTTCGTGACGGGTGCTGGGAACGAGAACCTCGAGCTTTGGCCGATTTGGGGTTCGAGGGCTGTCAAGGGAAAGAAGAAGACGATGGGGAAGAAGGACGGGGGTGCGAGGGGGATTTGGGGGATTCGGTGAGTTTTGGGGGTGGAGCGAATTTGTTTTTTTTTGGTGTCGTTCACAACCATACATCCTGGCCCTTACCTGGCTGCCAGCGGCTACTAGGCTTGTCAAAAAAATTGTCGAGTTGACTATTACTCTCCCAGTGTGTTGTGTTCGCGGAATGGAGAGTCGATATTGATGACCTCTTGCTGGACACTTCAAGATGCCGGGATATTTTGCGTGGCCGATCGATCAGGGATCCAAGGACGTGAATTATGCGTGAAAACTTACGCTGTAACTTGGTGACCTGACCCATCCGATTCATGGGAATCACTCGACGCTTATCAAAGGGGAGTATTCAGTGGGTTCGTCATACATATATACATCATTGATACGAAACAATTCAGCTATGACATACATCTGTAGGTGCGGAAGTACAAGAGCACATGCGACTTTTTTCTGAGAGTTTAAACGTAGCATAGATTTCAGCTAACGGACGCAGACGGTGCGAATGCGAACCAAACGTAGGAAGTTCTCCTTGAAAAAGTGTCCCTTCGCCTCTGCAAGGCCAAAGGGTGTCTTCCCGTCCACGTTTTGTGCCCAGGGGTCAGCACCACAGTTCAGCAGAATCTCGACGAGCTTCCATGACTGCACATGAGGGGACCGGGTGATGACATCCGCGTATTGATATTGATCATGAATGAAATCGCGCATCATGGCGAGATGCAAGGGGGTATCTCCATTTGACGCAGTAACATTTACGCTTGCTCCTTCACGAATGAGGAAATGGGTCAAAGGTATGGTGTAGTCCTTGTAGCTCGTTACTGCAGCAAGGAGGACATCGAAGGGGAGTGGCACATCTTGCGAGAGGAAAAATTCGATAACGTCAATGTTTCCCTTTCTCGCCGCAGCATGCATGACTGTCTGACCAGCTGAAATTTTCAGCGAAGGATCCCAGCCAGCACCCATCAGAATTCTTGCAAACTCCACAGGATCGTTGTTCCAAGAGAAGTCGAGCACACGATGCATTAGTTCCGTCATCCTATCAGCTGAGATACCGCGGAAATCAAGACCGTTCCCGAGGAGGAACTGGATCGTGGTTGTCTGAGTCGAAGCGAGTAAGATGTCGTGAGGCTGCGGGGCACCTCGCAAAAGGAGGTATTCCAAGATGGTACAGAATCCACTCCCCACTGCGGCATACAGTGGTGTCTCCCCAGCTAAATTCTGAGCACAAGGATCGCATCCGGCATCGATGAGAATTTTGACACACTCCAGACGATCGTCTTCCAAGTTTCCCATGGTTAGGAGTACATGGAGTGGGGTATTTCCGTCCGTCGTGGCAACAAAGACATTGGCGCCCTCTTGGACAAGATAACGAATCAACTGCGCTTTGTTGGAGTAACCGAGTGATGTGGCAGCGAGTAGGATATCAGGAGGGAGTGTGATGTTGAGTGAAAGAAGATACTTGATGACGGAGATGAGTCCACTTCGTGCGGCGACGTGAAGAGGCGTGTCTTGGTATGAATTGAGTGCACACGGGGTGCACCCAGCATGAACCAGATGTTTAGCCAACTCCAGGGCTTCTTCTTCTGAATTAAGCTTCGCAGCGACATGTAGCAATGTATCACCATTTCTCGCGACGGTGCGTACGTCACCTCCTTTATCCAAGAGGAAAGGAATTGTTAAGTGGCGACTCCAAAGACCGTCGAACCCTTCAACCTGAGTGAGCATTATGTCCGAAGGGACCGATATGCCGAGCGAGAGCAGATACTCCATGACCGACATGTATCCCTTACTTGTGGCAATATGAAATGGTGTTTCACCAACTAGGTTGCGCGCATGGGGGTCGCATCCAGCGATGACGAGGGCTTGGATTCTTTTCAAACATTCCTCTTCCTGGATAATCTCCATGGCGAGGTGAAGTAGAGTATCTCCGTTGGGGCTAGTGGCACGTATACTCGCCCCCTTTTTGACGAGGAACTTGATCACTGGAATCACCTGCAGGGAATTATTGCCAATGACGGAGAGGAGGATGTCAGGAGGTAACGGGGAATTAAGTGTCCCGTAAAGATACTGAACGGCCGAAAGCTGGCAGCTTTCAGCCGCAACATCAAAAGGTGTTTTGCCGTCGGCGTTGGGTAAACAAGGATTGCACCCAGCACTGATAAGAACTTTAATACAAGCTAGACATTCTTCCGAGTTTGCTTGCCAACAATCAAGAACCCGATGAAGTGGAGTGTCCCCATCTACTTCGATAGCATGCATATCAGCCCCTTTCCTTATCAGAAGCCGAATAATTGATGGATTTCGTGACTCGGATGCAGCAAGGAAGATGTCTGGTGGCAGTGGTGCAGTTAGCGGAAGCAAGTCCTCGGCAATAGAAGTATATCCATTCCGGACAGCAAGGTGGAGGGGTGTTTCGCTAGCCAAATTGCATGCAGACGGATCGCATCCTGCATCAATGAGAGCCTGAACGATTTCTACACAATCATCCTCGGAGGTCCGCCTGCGGGTCAGGGCGAGATGGAGTGCAGTATCCTCGGTGGATGAAACTGCGTGTACGTCACTCCCATTGTTGAGGCAGAGATGTATCATTTCGATATTTGGTGTCTCGATGTGTGACGCATTGAGAATGATGTCGGGAGGTAAGCGGATGTTGAGCGAAAGCATGTGTTCAACGATGAAAATATGCCCTGCAGAAACTGCATGACGGAGGGAAGTTTCGTTAAATCGAGTGGATGGGTCACACCCGAGTTGAGCGAGTTTTCGTTGAATTATATCAACATCGTGCTCTGAAAGATGGTCGGAGTGAGAGTAGAAATACCGTGTTGGGTCCAATGCACGTAGATATCGTCCTTCATCACGAGTATCCACTGCCCATTCCGCAAATTCATCTGTTTGTAGCAGCCTTGATACAATACGAGCGGGAAGGGCGTCGCAGTGTTCTTTCAGTGCAATCACGAATAATTCGTGAGGCACAGGGCTTCCTTCAGCCAAGAGCAAATCGACCATCTCATGACGACAACCCTCGACAGCGGCCTCGAGTGGCAAGCACTGACCCGGACCGTCGACACGACGTCCACGAAGATTCACCTTGATACCTCTGGATAACAAGGTCCTGGCATGTTCAATCCTGCCAACATATGCTGCATAAATGAGCGGATTTGTCCCATCTTTCAGCTTCAACTTTCCATGGCCGAGAAATGAACGAAGGAGCGGTTCAGGACTGAAAGCGATCAGGATGTACAGCATAAAGTCGTGTTTGAGCGTCGGCCATGGAGTGGAGAACCAATTGGATCTCCTACACAATTCATGCCACTCCGAAGGGCGGTGTTGTGCATTCGAATGGAGAGTTCGGATAGCATGCAGGACTGCTATGTTTCCAGGATTGACATGGGCAAGATGGTGAAAACCGCGAGATAGAACATATTCACCAAGGATGTGGAACTCGGGTGAAGGTAGTGGTGACCTTTGACATTTCATGGAACGGGCCGTGGAAAACTGTAGCCTAGTTCTGCGACGATTTTGAGGCGACACTTCGTAATGACTAGGCTGTTGATTGTGCTCAAGGGAGACACCGATGTAGCACATACAAAGTAGGGCCACCTGCGTGTGAGCAGCTTGCTCATCGACACGGTATGCTGGATGTGTGGCGCGAGTGGGCTCTGCTATGAGATATTCCTGCCCAAACGACAAATCAGCACCATGGTGTCAGAAACGGTTACAAGATCATACCTTGACACTGAAGTGCGACAAAATCACAATGTCTGTCACTTCGTCGTGTGTAACCAAACTACCTAACGCATCTAACAGAGCGGATCCATCAACCGGCCCGGAACTATGGTCCACAACTCGGCGGACGAGATCAATTGAAAGGGCCTCTATGATTTGAGACAGCTCCAGGGGCACGAACGCAACTACGAGCCAATCCAAAGCACGTCGGGCGACCACGCCCCCGAGCTCATCTTCGGTAATCTTGAAAAGAATTCTATCATATGTCTCGTGGAGGTTCCTCGGAAGGTCGTTCAGCGCCTCCCGGACCTGCACGGTGGTCACGCATCGCTTGAGGATGCTGAGTTGACATTGAGCCCACCGAAACCTAGAGAACAATAATCATGAATATCTGAAAGGACCAAGCATTTTCGAAGATACTCACATTCCATCAGCTTTCTTGCATAGCACAGAGGTGATCTCATTCTTCAAGCCGACACCCATGCTTCGAAGACGTCGATGAGAGTCTAGTTCCTTCGTGACATGTAGTTCGATATCTGCTGATACCTCGTACTTCATTGTTTCCATGGAAATCGAAGCAAGGTCCGAGAAACTATCCTTGATAACCCGGAGGGGCCGGCTGGTGACGAATAGTCGGATACCGCCCTTATTCAACTCGATCAGAGTGCCTAAGAGCTCTTCGACGTCATTGCACTCGTCTAGGGCGTCGAGAACAAGGAATGGCCGTCGGTCGAAATATTTCGCTGCACGAGATACATAGCAAGCAAACTTCCTAGCACTCCCCGAAGCCCACTTGCCATTCTGCTTTGCAAGTTCATCAATCAGATCTCCAGGATCGGCGACGTGGGAACTAAATTGCTGTAGTAGCTGAGAGAGCAGGGAACGCATCACTTCTGCGGCGCTTGTCGAGCGTTCGTTTCGGAAATCGCAATAGAAGTATGCCAGTACCTCTCCATCTTGCAGAGAGCTATTCAGGTTGTCAATCACAGAAGCGCTATAACCTGGGTCAATATCAGCACGAGGCAAGAAGGAAACACGCACGCTAGCACGGATTTCCCCGCTCCAGCTGAGAAGATAGTAATGTCAGTAAGCGAAACTTGAATTATTGAGAAAACTTCACCTTTACCATTCAACCAAAGGGATGAATTTTCCTTGTTCCTCCATGTCTTATATGTGTTTGTGTTAGGCAACCATGTACACGTATCTGGCTGCCGGAGAAGGAGAGTGCGCTCATGGATGTCCTCGCAACTCCATGCGCCTATTTGTGTCACGATGTCGTCCAGTTTCCCTGCTGGAGAATATGGTCTGTCAATACGACAACACTCGAGAATAATGTGATGACATACTATTGAGTCCCATTTTTCTCATCTTTTCCTTTTGTGCAATGCTGGACAGATCTCCTGGTTTATGCGGTGCGACTTGTGGCGAATCCTGTTTGACAACAGCCTCGTGCGTGCACGACGCGTTGGGTGAAGGTACACCGAGTGTTTGCTGCCGAGTGCCACTCTCACGATTCCTAGGTAAAGAATTAACTACACGGCCATTTGCATTATACGTCGAGACACTCACCAGATTTCTGTCGAGAGCAAGAAATGGAAATAACCTTCGTGCTTCCAGAAGTACCTGAGTGCCTCGTTGCTCTGGTCTTTGGTGGACACAGAGCACGATGATCGAAGGAAGTTCCTTACGCCGTGAGCATGATGATCGAAGTTCGGACTGAGTAATGCTTGCATGCGATTCAAGACATCCAGACAGATTGTAGGTTCTTCGCCATTCAACCAATCCAATAGGCGATCGTCGAGGGCACCGCTCTCTAGGAGCAAAACCTTGTTGAGTGTTTCCAAGATGGCGCCAGATGCGACGACAATCTTTTCCAGCTGAAAGCTTTCGACGGTTTTCCGACCAGCATACCTCACAAGTGTGTCGAAAACTCGTCGTGAGACGGATGCGATTTCGACCAGAGTCTTTCGTGCCAGGTCCATAATGGGTGGGGGGAGAACTGGCTCGATTCTCACTTAAAAGTTATTGCTGTGGCCAACATTGGCGGCGACGATTCGGCGCTCATCACGAGCACGGCAATTTACCGTATAGTTACAGTACGTAACGAAACTACGTACTGTACTGTCTCCAATATGAATTTTATATGCTCAGACTCAATGGACATATCCTGCAGAAGTCTCACAAACTCTTGTCCTCTGTTCTCGTCCCGCTTGGCCCATCAAACGTACAACCTCTGCTGCTGCACCCCCTCCACCATTCTCCAATGCAGGCGTGGTCAAAAAAAGCGGCGTTGAATCTCATCTCGACGTCATCTCGCACGACCACCGTCCATCATGTTCAGAGCTCAAATGTTCTCGCTTCACGCTCTTCACCAGGAGCGCACCCTACCCCACTCTTCTGCTCACCCTGATCGCTTCATTACTGCCCTCTCCTCTGGCGCAACTGCTGCCAATGCCAGCGCGTCCACCTCAGCCCCAGGCTACACTGCTCGTCTCGCCCAACGTCATCGGCGTCCCCTTCAACAAACGTGCCCTCGCCTACCACGAACCACTCCCTGCCTCCGCTTCTTTCACCTTCCTCTCCGCCCAACGCATGCTAACATGCCCCCTCTATGTTCACAACGTCCACCTTTACCCAACGGCACTGTCTCCTCCACGTCGCGATGTGTCTCCACCGTGTCCTTGATGCACCAGGGATTTTCGACGATTTTTAGCTCAACTTCGTCTTGTGGAGCGCACACAACGTAGTGGTGTTGCGCTTGGCAAAAGCACTTACCTATGTACAGCCGACATGGATGTCGTCTCCCATCTCGGGGACGCGCCTGACGACATGTTGGTCGCCAGTGTTGATTTCAGCGGGGACTAGGCTAACATCGATACAGGCGCGACCGAGCTCTGGGATGTCGCCTCCTTGCAAAAGCAACGCACGATGGTGCCAAGCTTGGAGCAGTGCAGGCAGGTGGCGAATCTGAGCTGGTTCCATCGTGTATTGGCCTCGGGCCATTCAAATAGCTGGATCGTGTATCATGATGTCCGGCCGCAGTATGTGGTCGCGACGCTCCAGGGACACATGGGCGAGATGTGCAGGTTGCGACGAAGATTTGGCTGCGAAGTTCTCGCAAGCGGTGGCAATGACAATATCATGAACCTCTGGGACAGCCGCAATGGGGATGTGGCCCACCCAAGTGGAGGACACGCAATCACATGGCAGCGGTCAAGGCCCTCGTGTTCTCGCCGTGGTCACCGTTACTCGCGAGTGGAGGTGGGAGGTCCAACAGATGTGTACATATTTGGAACATGAACACGGGAGTGAGGTTCCATCCGTACCATACCGAGGCGCAGGTAACGGGTATGCATTGGAGTATCAATCGAACGAAGTTGGCGAGTACGCATGGGTTTTCGGGGAATGGGTGAGGGCATCCCCCTTCCTTGTCCGCATCCGTGCCTGGGTCTGGTTTGGCGTCGGGCTCTAGAACAGGGACAAGGACAGGTGCTTCTGTATCACGCGCGACAATCCCCATGCCGACGCCTTTGTCCGAACTATTCGTGATCCTTGATGCCCACAACTCGCGCGTTCTCGCCCTCGCCCAATGGGGAGGTCCTCGTGACCAGTGCTGGGGACGAAAACCTCAAATCTTGGCCGATTTGGGATTCGAGGGATGTCGGAGGGAAGAATTAGGATGGGGTGCGAGGGGATTTGGCGATTTGATGAGTTGGTGTAGAGCATTTTTCAGTGTCATCGCAACGTATACCCTCGCCCTTTACTAGCTGGCTCGGATGGGTGGGTAGCTTGTCAAATGTCACTGTCGTGTTATCGGCGTTGACTATTACTCTAGTATGTTGTTCGTGGAATGGAAAGTCGATATCGATGACCTCCCACTAGATCAGACATTCAAGGACGTGAATTAATTGGTGAAAGCGACTGGTTCAATTGGTGCGTCTTGGCCTTGGGTCCCTGGGGTGTCCATGTCCACCCTCACTGGCTCAGTAGCACGACACGCACTCTCTCCAAAGAACGCTATACATCATCGGGCGAGTCGCTGTCTTGATGATGATCAACGGAACGAAGATCATTGGGTGCACGTTTCATTTTTCCTGAAATAATTCGTGGTAAGTTGTAACCTGGTGACTTGCCCCCGAACAATGACGACCGACGGGTACGTGGCGTCATCAAAGGGGAATATTCAGTGAATTCGTCATACACCGATGCTACGGCATGCATGGGTATACTGAAGGGCTGCATATCCGCCATATTGACAGGTCGAAACCTTTAGTGAGGCATCTGCCGAGTACCTATTCTCCAAGGAGAGGTTACAGAGTCATAGATGAGAGTTGGACGATTCATTCTCAGAAGACAATCAGCTACGTCGAGAAGTACTAGTACAAGAGGAAATATGTTTTTTTCTGAGAGTCTAAACGTACTACAGATTTCAGCTAGGAATGCAGATGGTGCGTATGAGAGTTTCGAACCAAACGCAGAAAATTCTCCTTGAAAAAGTGTCCCCTCGCCTCTGCAATGTCGAAAGGTGTCTGTCCATCCACGTTTCGGGCAGAGGGATCGGCACCACTGTTCAGCAGAATCTCGACAAGCTTCCACATTTGCCGGGATGGAACGATGATACCGGGGTACCAATCAGGAGTGCCGATGTTGCGTGTCATGACGAGATGCAAGGGGGTATCTCCATTGGACGCAGCAATATTTACACTTGCGCCTTCACGAATGAGGAAACGAGTCAAAGGTACGGCGCGAGGTGGGTCCGAGTCGCTTAGTACTGCAGGGAGAACATCGGAGGGGAGCGGCACATTTTGCGAAAGGAAAAATTTGATAGCATCAATGTTTCCCTTTCTCGCCGCAGTATGCATGGCCGTCTGACCAGCCGAATTTTTCAGCGAAGGATCCCAGCCGGCACCCATCAGAATTCTGGCAAACTCCACAGGATCGTTGTTCCAAGAGAAGCCGAGCACGCGATGCATTAGTTCCGTCACCCTATCAGCTGGAATACTGCGGAAATCAAGGCCTTTCCCGAGGAGGAGTTGCGTTGTCGTTATCCGAGTCGAAGCGAGCAAGATATTGTGATGGAGCAGGACACCTTGGGAAAGGAGGTACTCCAGGATAGTACAGAATCCACTCCCCGCTGCGGCATACAGTGGCGTCTCCCCATGTAAATTCTGAGCATGAGGATCGCATCCAGCATCGATGAGAATTTTGACACACTCCAGATGATCGTCTTCCAAGTTGCCCATAGTTAGGAGTAGATAGAGTGGGGCATCTCCGTCCGTCGTGGCAACAAAGACATTGGCGCCCTCTTGGACAAGGTAACGAATCAACTGCGCTCTGTTGGAGTAACCGGTTGATGCAGCGAGTAGGATATCAGGAGGGAGTGTAATGTTCAGCGAAAGAAGATACTTGATGACGGAGGTGAATCCACTTCGTGCAGCGACGTGAAGAGGTGTCTCTTGTTGTGAGTTGAGTACATATGGCATGCACCCAGCACAAATCAGATGTTTAGCCAATTCCAAGGCGTCTTCTTCTGAATGAAGCTTCGCGGCGACATGTAGCAATGTATCACCATTTCTTGCGACAACGTGTACGTCACCTCCTTTATCCAGGAGGAATGGAATGGTTAAGTGGCGGTGCCACAGACCGCCAGACCCTTCAACCTGAGTGAGCATTATGTCCGAAGGGACCGATATGCCGAGCGAAAGCAGATACTCCATGAACAATATGTATCCACGCTTCGCTGCAATATGAAATGGTGTTTCACCAGCTAGGTTGCGTGCACGGGGGTCGCATCCAGCGGCGACAAGGGCTTGCATCCTTTTCAAACATTCTTCTTCCAAGGGAACCTGCATGGCGAGGTGAAGTAAAGTATCTCCATTGGGGCGAGTGGCAGGTATACTGGCCCCCCTTTTTGATGAGGAACTTGATTACTGGAATTGCCTGCAGGGAACGATTGCCAACGACGGAGAGGAGGATGTCAGGAGGTACCGGGGAATCCATTGTACCGTGAAGATACTGAACGACCGAAAGATGGCAGTTTTCAGCAGCAATATCAAAAGGTGTTTTGCTGTGGACGTGGAAGCTGCCTTGGAGGGGCGGAACACTAAGCAGTCGAAACAGAGCATGAAGAGCAATAGGATTGCAGAGATGAGGGAGGAAAACAGAATGGGTCCTAGAGCATAGCTAAGGTGTCGTATATATAGGGTATGGTCAGAATGCCAAAGGTCGGGGATATCAGTATGGAATGTTCAGAGATAAGGAGATAAGGAAAGGAAATGCTAAGTACCACGGGCGGGCTTACACCCTCCCACCCTATGAAAAAGAAGAACACTTTTCCCAGATATCCAATGCCTTGCAGTCCACGAGATCATGTCGGGGTAACCATTCATCCTCTTCCAGCCCATATCCAAACCAATGTACAAGGTATTGGGTACCATGGCCAACCTTTCTTTCATCCACAATGTGATCAATGACGTTTTCAAGAGTTCCGGCTGGGGTAAGCACAGGGGGAGGATGACAGCGCTCTCGGGATGGGAACAGTATGGGATTGTTAGGTATGAAGGCACGGAGCTGGCTCACATGGAAGGTAGGTGAAATCTTGCTTGTCGGAGGGAGTTCCAGTGTGTAAGAGGAGGTAGCATGATCAGCTTTGATGACACGGTAGGGGCCATCGAATCTGGGCATGAATTTAGCAACGCATTTTGAACCTGACAAGAGATACTCCCATCGCCAGTTCTTTGTGGAAACCATCACACGATCATCTACCTCAAAGTGAGGATCTGGGCCACGCTGTCGATTGGCAGCCACTGCTTGCATGGATTTGGCATGGGCAAGATTGTCCTGAGCCTCGAACACATTAATTTGCAGGTGCGACAGGAAAGTGTTTGTGTCAAACTCAATCTCTGTTGAGGGCTCATCAACAATGGGTGGTAACATTTGGAGCATGCGTCCAATATGGAGCTGGAAAGGCGAGAAGCCTGTACTTGCATTCACGGAGTTCATAAGGTGAAAATGAACACGAGGCAGGGCCTTAACCCAACCCTTCTGGTGATGGCCAACAAGGAAGCGAATTGACTGGTTAACCGTTTTGTTTGTTTGCTCGCTAGCACCATCGGTCTGTGGGTGGAAGGCACTTGAGAGTTTCAACTTGATGCCAGTCAATTTATGCAAGGCCCGCCAGAACTTGGAAACGAAGAGTTTGTCATGGTCCGAGACAATTTTGTGCGGCAGGCCATTCTTGCAGTACCAGTGATCGAAAAAAAGCAATGCAAATTCGGGTGCTGTAATGGAGTTGTGACAAGGCATGAGACACATGTCGGCTCCCAGTCTGTCCATCATGGAGACCAGCATATTGGAACTGCAATCCTCAGGCAAAGGACCAATAAAGTCAATGATAAAGTAACTCAGTCGCGTGCAGGCAACGGACTATTTGTATATTCACCTGATAAAGTAACTAAGTATGGAGTGAGCATAATTAGAGGAGCTACAGTATTGAGAGCTCATCTCAGTCGCGTGCGGGCAACGGACTGAGGGGAGTGCTGTTGAGCTAGAGACTATATACATTTGGCTTTAAGTACTCAAATGCAAATGATTAGACTACATTACTAAGGGTTGAGAACAAAAGAGAACAAGCAAGTACACTATAAAGGTCGTAGCGTAGGAACAGAGAATGTAGAGCGTATATATATGGTTCGTAGAATGTAGGGGTGCGGTCCAATGAGCAGCTGTGCGCACGCTTGCCTGTTCTGACAGTCAACTGTTACTGAATTGCTGTGGCAATCAGGGATCGGCAAGGGGTGCAAGGGACCAGGTGGCGCAGTGGTGGGGGACTTGTTACACATACAGTCAACACAACTGGGGATGTACGCTTCCATGAGGTCATGACACATGTGAGGCCAGTAGAAGGAATGCTGCAGAGATTTGTAAGTCTTGTCCACTCTAAAATGTCCCACGGTGTCATGCACCAGGTGGAACAGGGCCTTGCGGAGGTGGGGGACACGTGGGATCACAAGGTGGTCTGACAAGAAGAGCAGACCATTCTTCTCAACAAGGCCCGGCAAACTGCCCAGCAGACCGAAAAGTTTCCTGCAATACAGATCCTCAGAGTAACCTTGCAAAATTTCTAAGGTGAAGGACTTATCATGGATGAGGACCAAGCGCGATTCCAAGGGAACATTGCCGAAATCAACATCCAGTAGTGCTGCTACAATATCCGGCGTTCTGTAAGCATTGGAAGTCTCGCTTAGCGACTTGTCATGATGGCGAGAAAGAGTGTCCACAGCAATGTTGTCTTCACCCTTGATGTAGCAGATCTCAAGGTCAAATTGTGACAGATATTCTGACCAGCGAGCCTGTCAACATGAAAGGTCCCTCTGCGTCAGGAACTGTTCGAGGGTATGATGGTCGCTATAGACGATGATACATGTGCCAAGGAGCTCGGTTCACCATTTTTCCAAGGCACAAACGATCACCAGCAACTCCTTTTCATGTACAGGGTAGTTAAGTTCCACCTGCTGGAAGGGCTTGGAGTCAAAGGCAACTGGTCAGGAGGACTGGAGGTCCTTTCCCCATGATAGGACAGCACCTGAACAGCAATCAGAAGCATCACAAGTGAGAAAAATCAGGTTCTTACTGGAGTTATCGTGGTCGATGGTCGTCAGGCACTCAGGGCTGGTGACAAGCACCTTGATGCCATCAAACACCACCTGATGAGTGGAGTCCCATGCCAGGAAAACCTTTTCTGCATCCTTCATTGTCAGGGGGTTCAGTGTTGAGGTAAAGTCAGCCAGCTAGGGCAAATGATCGGCCAGGTACCTGACCAGTCCCAGGAAAGAGCGCACATTGCCCGCACTCCTAGGAACAGGCCAATCCAAAATCCTTTGGACCTTCTTCTGGTCTGGCTCGATACCATGTGCAGAGATATGGTGACCAAGGAAGTCAATTTTGTCGCAGAACAAAGATGTCTTCTTGAGTGAGCAAAAGAGGGAACCCGCACGGAGAGCCTCGAGAACTATGTGAACGTTTCTGTCGTGTTCCTCAATTGACTGAGACAAAATGATGATGTTGTCCAGGTAAACGTGGCAAATCTTCCCAATCAGGTGACGCAGCATGCAGGTCATATGACATTGGTGAACAGCAGGGGCATTTCAGACACCCATGGGCATGACTGTCCATTCATGTAATCCCCAGGGTGTGTGCACTGACAACCAGTGCACATCATCTGGATGCACCTTGGTCTGGAAGAAGGAGTTGGTCATGTTGATCTTCCTGAAAATCTTACCCTTAGCGCAATCACACAAGATCTCCTCAATATAAGGCAATGGGAAATTGTCGGGTACCGTGTTTGCATTCAGGGCACGATAGTCATTGACCCACCACAGCAACACTGTTGGGTCTGCCTTGGGAATAATGAAGGAAGGCGAGCTGTGCGCACTGTTGGAAGGGCGCAGACGACCAGCATCAATGTGTTGCTGTAAGAGTGTCTTCCACGCCTCCCGATACTTCTTTGGACAGTCATACGCACACTTCTGGATCAGCACAGACATGTCCTTGGGCTGTACTCAGAAAAGAACATCATTGGGTAAGGAGTTATAATGCGGGATATCAGCAGGGAACCTATCAATGAACTCTTTCTTCATGGCCATGTCTCGTTGCTGAAGTTCTTCACTGCGCGCAAGTGATTTGATACAATGTTCCACAGCAGCAATGAAATCCACCGGCAACAAGGACAATGTAGCAGCCTCAGCCTCCTCACAATACTTCAGGAGTATTGTTTTGAGCTCATCATGCATGGTTTTCTTCAGCTGATGCAATTCACTCCGTGTAGGCAGAATCATGGTGTGCTTTGAAAGGGCAACAGGACCATTTATAAGGTCATACATTGAGTCTCTTGCTACACAAGTGCGGGATTCATGATCTATAACAATTTTGTTATGCTGGAAAAAAGGTAGTCCAAGAAGAAGAGGGGTACAGAGCCCAGGAGAAATCAACGCACAAACAGTAAGGGCATGAAAAACACCATCCACAGAGGAAACACTAAGATTAACAAATTTCGAGAGTGAAAAGTGCCGTTTATGTCCTTCATATATGGCTACAGAAACAGTGATTGCAGTGGATAGGGCATGCACTCGGAGACCAAGTTGGCCCACAAGTTGTTACGACCAGTAACAATGGTACACGTTTGTGTAGAACAGTGTCTCGTTCCTACATTTGGTCACCTCCTGGATAGGAGTTAAATGTGAATGGCCTAGCGTCAGCTAGCAGTACTGGGACTGGCCCAGAGTTGGAAGGGGTGAGGATGAGATGGAGTAGAGGCGAGGCATGAGGGAGGGGATCTCGAGGAACAATGGTCCACATGAAATAGTGTAGATTAAGGTTAGAGAAAGAAAGGCATACAGGCGGCACTCTAATATATATATTGAGGACTCTAGGGCTGGTATCGGAGTCCGAAGGATATATAAGGGAAGAGACGCATCGCGTCACGAGGCACGTGAGATAAACGGTCAGGATATAAGGGGAACGACGAATAGCCATGAGAGAGGCTATGAGGAGGCAGTGTCTGGACGAGTCATAATAAGTAAGTAAGAGTCAGAGAACGAAAGAAAAAAGCCGAAGGTGGGGAGGAAAGGAAGTATCTGGAGGCGGTGGGTGGCGGAGATCTCCGTCCCGATGAGGAGTAGTCTCATCCCTCAAAGAGGGACTTGTCTAGTAAGTCGGCCCACATGGAGTTAGGGATGTTGAAGTCCCTTAGGTCGGAGAACAAGGAGGCAAATAGAGAGGTGCCAGGATGGTTGAGGTGGACGGGAGGGGTGACTGACGAAGGGATAGGAGTCGGTGGATGAGGAGGAGGAGACGTAGGAGGAAATTGATAAGGGGTCTCCTCCACAACCGTAACACAAGTTGTTCATCAATCAGAACTAGGGAGGAACCATTGTCAATCAGCACATCCATGATGAGTGGTTCACCCACAAAGGGACCATCAAGCAAACACTTCCAATGGAAGTGGGGAATGGAAACAGGAGCCACGCACTCTTTGTCAGAATCCGAGGCCTCAAACACCGTGGCAGCCATCACCACTGTGACTTTTTCCTTGCTGACATGCGCAACAGTGTTCTTCATGGTCCTCTTCATCTTGTTTCTAATATCAGTACCAGTTAAGGTCTTGTACATCGCGGGGTCAGGGAAGCTGTTTGGGCAATTGTTTGAGAGATGATCAACAAAAGATTGGCAACACTTGAGACAACCACTGTTGTCTCATAGCAATGATCATTCTTCAGCAGTCAAGGGTGGCAGCCACAAATGTATAGGACCGCCAGCATTGCCTGGCTTGGTGTTTTCGTCAGTATGACAGCAAGGAGGGTCATTCAATTGTTGAGACTTCAAGAACCCAAGACCACGGATCAACTGTTCTATACATTCCTGGTGACGATGGGCCTCTCACAAGTGTTTTTCGTCCAGTCTTTTGACTCTCTCAACCCATCTGCGGAAATCAACTTCGTTACAAGCCTCAGAGCAGTTGTGATACTCATTTGCAAGGTCAATGTTCATGTGCACTTCCAGGTGGTAGCTGTTATGGTTTTGGTGCACTCCTGGTCTTTTTTTGTCATCCCATGACCCTATGCCCATCTCATGACCGCTCCTGTCACTGGACCACCCACCTTAGCACATTCTAGCACTTGATTACGATGCGATGTGTCTTACATGCCTAGACCACGCTGTAGAGATCCTACATTACCTGAGCGCACATAGGAGCCTTTTCACTATGGTCCGGTGCTCCTCTGACATTCGGAACTTCCACTTTGTCTCGATACTTACTTCGGACTTCATCTCAAACAGTCCACACCCCTTTTATAGCTTTTCTACCTGCTTTCTGCATTATATCTTGGTTCTGTGCTCATGTTTCCCTCCCTACAACGTATACTTTTGTGTTTACCTTCTATTCTTTTATGTATCCTCTTTTTAGTTATATTAACGCTTATGCCCGGGTAACTCCGGACTATAAAGCGCTTTACTTAGGACTCGTAATCCATCTTTCCTGATCCTCAGTGCTGTTCTTCTAAAAGTGCTTGTTCTGAGTTCTCAACACGTTTACACTGTCAACGCCGCACCCTGAATGCCTCCGCTGCCGATCTGATCAATCCGATACTACATTTATTTCCGGAATACGTCCGGAATCTCTAACATTGGGTCTAGTAAGCCACAGCATTATCCTTCTCTTTGTTGTCGCTCTTCTTCGAATCCCTTTAGGGTCAAACTATTCGTCCCCTTCTTATATACTTTCTTTTGCTACTAACCCGACTGGAGGAACTTCCTCCCAGGAGGCCTTATAGCAGTTTTACAACTGGAGCCCACCGCGAGGGATTTGATTGAGCCACCTAGAAGGACCCTCCGGCCAAACGCTCAACATGCCGAACTCGAAAACCTACTCACCCAGTTCCGAGAACTTCACCTCTCCGAAGACTTGCGCTTTTTCCTACCAGTCTCAAGCAACTTGTCTCAACACTCCAGAACTTCGCCAA
>JBBPQP010000652.1:0-19737 GCA_038092555.1 Boletus subgraveolens
ATGTTTATTGTACCTTTAAATCACTTAAATAATTATAAAATGTTAAAATCTCCAATATGTTATCACATGTTGGTGATAAGACACATTTATTGGCCACTATTTGCATTTTGCAGGATTGCCTTTATAAGATACTATAATTACAATAGGATTGGACAAAATATAAATTTGATTAATTAATTAATTGTGTACAAAGTTTGTATTTTTGCACACCATGTAAGTACTTGGATATATTTATATACAATGAGTGATATCGCCACCAGGGACCTTGCTTGGATTGTAACTGTAAACCATAATTTACTAACAACAATAATTATTTGCAGTACTTGTTCAATATGGATTGCATGTTTACTCATTTACTTGTATGTTTTAATGTTACCATCATCAATGCTATAATATCATGACTAATGCTCATGGTATTGTTGATCCTAATAGCCTTCTTGATGAGTGACTGCTGAAGTAATTCTTCATTATCATCTGCCTTATACTTTTTCTTGGCAGGCATTTTACCTTTACCCTTAGAATAAGTAATACTTGTTCTAAAAATTACAGTCCCAGGGAAGAATTCAAAGGGGCCAGAAGAGCCATCAAATAGGTTCAAGATCTCCAAGATACTGGCTTTGTTATGATACAGGTGATCTTCAGATGAACCTATAGATTCCTTTAGTCAAGAACTTGGCATTTAGCACCTACTTGAAATAAAATGAAGACTTGTAGAAGTCCAGAAAGGGGAACACCAGAAGATATACATGAATTGCATAGAACTAGCTGAGGAGCTATTCTATATGATAGAGACTTTATATACTACAAATTGGGAGATGATGTGTTACTAATTATGGATGGTTGGTCCTAGAAGAGTGGAAGAAAGAGGATCTGATGATAATGGAGAAATGAAGAGGAATAGATAAGATGTGGAACTATGATCCAATTGGAGGTACAAGTTGATCAGAAAAAAGGAAAGTGTCCTAAAGATCACAGTTTCAAATAGAAAGAAATAATGAGTCACACCAAGATATGAGTCATGCCCATCTAGAGGAATCCAAACTAACTGAAGAAGGTATAGCCATCTATTGTAACAGGCTTGTAAGTATGTGTAAAACAGAAGTAGTTTTATATTCCTAAGGATGGTTTAATAGATTTAAAAACTATTAGGGTTGCTTCTTATATTTGCAGGGATTCTCCAATTGTAAGTAATGAAGTTGTCAAATAAGGATTACAGATCAGAGAAAGAGATTTGATTGCTTATCATTTCAGGATAATTTCTACCTTGACATAATTGACACAATACCACTAATTCCAGAAGGTATTCTGGTTCTCCAAACCACTGGAGACACCAAATAGACATTCCACCAACTCCGGAATTAGGACTTAGGACTCTGGACTTAGGAGTTAGAAGTCCAGACTTAGGAGTTATGAGTCCAGAGTTTTTAACTCCAGAGCACTGTTACTTCTTATGGTATAGTGTCATGGCTCCGTAATGCCTTTGACACTCATTACTACACCTTCCCTTCCCTATTCTTCCCTGACACTTATTGAGATACAAGTGTGCCTTCACCACATACTATTTAGTCCCCTCACTTTATCTTTAGACACCTCAGTTGTTCTTACCCATTCCAGGCAACAGCTGAGCTCTGGTACTCCTAGTGATTACCAACTCTGCTGTACTCTGGACCTTCAAAACTCCAGATTTTGACAATAATCACTATTCTTGATTTTCAAATCATATTCATCAGGAGTAATGAGTAGTCCTTGCATATCACAAATTCCTGGAATGACATCTTTTGCACTAGCATTGGTGATTCCACTATGGGACTTGGCAATCCTAATGTATTGGCCATATGAATCCAGTAAATCTGTAATGTGCAAAACTTGAGGACCTTATCAAATAAATTGAATTTTCTTTAATAGCTTAAGGACTATTATAAGTTTAAAAAATTGGATACTGTGTGTAACAATATAGGGTGCCTTGAAATTGTTGATAAAACTTATTTAGGAAGTAAGCAGGGAGTCACAACAAAAGAACTAAATACACACATGGTTTTCTTCAAGCAGCACACATGCTATTTGTTTCATTTTATAAGGTAACAAGCTTGTTGTTAACAACCTTTACTTTGATGTATGTATTATGATATTTAAATTATAAACTGTATAGCTTATGTAACTTTTTTTATATTCACATTCCCATGACAAATAAAGAAGAAATCTTAAATTAGTGTTATAGTCATGGATTCCATCCAGCAGTTTTCCCTCCTATAATTCCATGATTCTACACCATTATCCATTGTCACCTGACTTTGGTCAATTCTCACCCACTCTTGCTGGCCATCCAGCACAGACACTGTATTCTGGCTATACTACAGCCCATATGTTATTTTCTTTGATCTCATTTCTTCCATTTCATTCTGATTCTATAGACATTGCCCTTGGACTACAATATATTACATATAACCACAGGATCCTATATGTATTTCCTATATGATTCTATTTATTCCTTTATGATCTGATATCTCTCTATAAATGTTGTCCTCAGGCTGTACCACAGCCACCATGATCCTATTCCTTCCATAGATGCTGCTTTATTCTTCCTACTTATTCAATATTTTTCTATTTGGGACCATCTGCCCTAAACCTTACATTTGGGTATATATAATTCACACTCCACCCTCATGTAATTCTAACCTTGATCTGTGCAATCTATGATGCAGCTTAAGCTTCCCTAAGAATCCCCTCCTTTTTTATAGCTTCTTTATTTCCACCTTTCCTCTTCTATCTTCTCAAGGACATCCCTTGTAGTGGAAGTCTTAACCAAAGAGACCCTTTGGTCACCATAGACTTGGTCCCAGCTTCTCAAATGAAGCCAAAAGCCACACCTTCACACTATTTGTTACACTTCTCTATCAACTTCTTCCATTTAAATGTAACAATTAGTAGAAGTTAAATTAATTTATATAATTTGATGGAAGCTAATCAATAATTAGAAACTTAGCAAATTATCCCAATAAGTTTGACAAGAAAAGAAAATATAAATTTTAATAAGCTAACAACTCCTATTAATTTATATCATGGTACAAATTTGAAAGCCTTGGCTATTTACTAAAAACACAATATGAAAATAATAGTATGGATAGTGAGATTCTTTATTTTAGATAATGTTAAGTATTGATTATTATAACACTGATAGAGGATATGATATGGAATGCTAACATGGAATGTTATGTGATGATGAAGAGTGTAATACACCAACAAACAGAAGGCATTGTTAAGTAAGTTGAAGGTTTCCTAATGTCAGCCAAAATATTAATGAAATTGATTGATTAATTGGCACATGGAGTGAAGTATGTAATGGAACTGCAATTTGATTTCAATTTCAGATTAGAATCTAATGACCAATAGTCATAATTGCTGAGGATACCAAGGAAATTTATGGGCTTCATATGGAGTTTATGGTGGTATGCATTGTCAGCCCCTATGTCTCAATAAAACCATATAACCAGTTTTTGTAATGTGAACAGAATATTTAAAGAATTCCAATAAATTGTGAAAATACTCTGATCAAGGAAGGATATATGTTTCTCCAATAATTGAATAGTACAAATTAATCAAACATATTGTGTTTGAGAAGTAGACAACCCAAGTTGAGGTTTTTGTGCTTCTGAAAATCTAGACCATGTTGTGGCAGTGCAATACAAGAAACCGGGAAACACTGGCATGTTCACCTCCATCTTCCTTATTACTACACACATTGCACAGTGCTACTCATTGTATTATGCAAAAACCAGAATCACATCCATTACAAAATACTATCCTTGAGGTCCAAGGGAATCATAAGTATCATGCAGCATAAAATATTCACGATGTCACCAAAGCTCTTCGTCAAACCGTTCCAGGACTGCAGATGCATCCTCGACATCTTTCTGAGCTTTCTTCCTCATATAGAAGATCGGACAATCTTTGCTCGTACACAAGACATCCTTGAACATGGAATGAGTCAACATCATAGGGGCATTTGAGGACGGGAGTCGGTACCTGATGTAATGATCCTTGACATCGCTGGCACTGGGTCCACAATCTCGAGAACCGGACTTGCGTCTGTGACGCAGCGTTCACTTGTTTTTGGTAGAGTTCATGAATCCTTGGACGGCAATTGTTGCAAACAGCGCCATCTTGACCTATCCGTGAGATGTCAAATTTGGTAAGAGTGGATTTTACTAACTGGAGACGCTATTGTTTGGCCGTAGAGCCGTCTTGCATCCAAGACAAGTAACTGTCTTGACGGCGAACTTCATGAGGCCTCCAACGGTGGGAGTTGCAATCGCAATTGAACGAGTATGATCGCCCGACACTAAATAATGTCAACACTGCAAATACAATTCAAGAATCCGACGCGTACGCAGTGAGTTTGCTTTGTCGCCAAGGATGGGCTCGAAAATTCTCATGAGAGGTTTCGAGAGTTGATTCTCGAGATAGTACTTGGTGTCGATGGGAATGTTGTTCTCGAGCACGTAGAGCGGATCTTCAGACTTCTCGTAGGCAGCGGCACCTGCGCAGACAAAGAAGCTCGTGAATTCAGAAGCATAGTATCAAGTATTTGGGGGATATACCTTTGATGCCTTTGACGATGACATACGCAACACGATCGCCGAGAGCAGGTGCAGAACCAGCATCACGTTGACGCATTCGTTCTGCGAGTTCTACGTGGGCCTGTTTTGCTGCATAATCCGCTTTGGCAAGCGCTTTCGTGATCACGAGTTGGGACATGTCAATCTTGTTTTGAAGCAGATCCGAGATCATCCGTTTCGTGTAGCTAAGTTCATCGTCAGCCTCAGCGAATGGGATAGACTGGCATGCCATACTCCTCTGCCCCCTTTACATCTCGATCAATGAGCATCTTGTGTAGGCACGTCTCGATAACTGTCGAAACAAGTCGACAGTTATCTCTTCGAACCGTCTATAGAAGGTTATCAGAAAACCACTAAACGGCTGCTTTCAGAAGCACACGCACCTCGATACCTTTTGCGTCCATTTTGTCATATTTCTCTGCCTTCGTCCAGTAGAGCCCTGCATACCGCTTTTTGTTGATGAGCAGGTAAGGGAAATAGACTTTTTCAAACTCGAGATTGATCGGCTTGATGAACTTGGTCGTGACGAAGGCTGCAGCTTGCGCTCCTGCATCATCAGTCTTCAATTTAGCAGAATGATAGCGGGTTACAATAAGGAACCTACCAAGTTCCATGACGGTTTTAAGATCTGAAGGTCCGAATTTGACCATGACAGAATCTGTATCACCATAAATTACCTCGGCATTGTATTTGTGACCATTCGATAAGGAAAATTCAGCCTCTACTTCCTGACATAGATATGAAGATTTCAGAATCCTTGGAAAGGCTCGTGGTATAGAGACCGAACCTGCTTAGTTTTCTCGATCATTTGACGACCGTATGCAGTCACACTAGACGAGATGGCGAGACATGGTAGCTTCCCAACTGTTGCACCGGTGAACCCGTACACAGAATTGGCACTTATCTGGGTGCAAGTTATCCTCGGGTAGGTCGATAACATCGACCAAGCGTACCTTGAGTGCCAGCTGACGACCATCCAATACTGCTCTTCTAAAAGGGTCAGTTTCCTTCTTGAGATCAGCTTTCGCGCGTTTTCTAGCGGAGATGAGGTCCTCCAGCACTGTTGGTAACAGCCCCTTTCGTTTTGCCTTCGTGACGAAAAAGTCTACAGCCATGGAGTGATTAGAATGATGGAAGGATGTTAATGTTGTGTCGTACCGTTATTCGGTGTCTGAATGTAATCTACGTCTTTGACGAGCCCCAGCCGATCGATAGTCGGCTTATCCAACAATGTCGTGTAACACAGGTTATGAGCCATCATGATAGAGGGATACAAAGAACTAAAGTCGAGTGTTGCGATAGGCGCATCGTAGTAGCCCTTTTTCGGTTCGATAACAGTCGCACCTTCATACTGTTCATCTGTGCCTGGAGACTTACAGTTAGACGAGCGTAGTTGCAATTTGTATAGTTGCTGTTGGCTTACCGTCGCCCTTGAATGCTGGCACAATGTATCCTTCATCATTTGCTCTTCGAAAGAGTTGGGAAAGCACTTTGATAGACTGCCCGCGAGAGAGTAGGTAGTTGAACGGAACACCTGTAACGCGTGCCATTTCGATGTAATTTACGAAACACATCAGTTTGTCGAGTAATCGTTGGGGGAGATATGCATCCTAGGTGGGGTATATGTTAGATTTCATCCGCTAGCAAGCGCATAGTGTATGACGCGACCTTCAAGCAATATACAGCCAACCGTCGCCTAGACTCAGGCCCGCCATTCTGCAATTCCGTGATGACTGAGTGGTGGACATCCTCTTTTTGCTCGCCTAAGAACTGCGCACAGACAGAATTGAGCGTGTAACTACGCAGTTTGTGTTCACGCTGCATAAATTGGAGTACATCAAGCTGGAGGCGGCCATCGAGGACTGTCTCCTTCGAATCGCGTTGACCGTAGGCTTTTGAAGAGAAGTGGGTATCTTTCACTTGCGTCCTTACGCCTTCGCGAGCAGGGTGTCATCCGAAAGCAACGGCACAATACACAATGGAACACAGACATACCTTTCAATCTCCCGAGATGGGGAAACTTGGAGGCTTTCAGGTGTTTTGCCCTATCAATGAGGTATGGCCAATCGAAATTTGCGATATTGTACCCAATGACTACGTCAGGATCCACTTGTTCAATGAAGTCCCGCCAAGCGTGAAGGAGCTTTGCTTCGTCATCAAAAGAGAGGACTTGTGACCCAACGATGTGTGAACAAGAGTTAAGCGTGAACACATTCCGGATGAAGGGCTGCGCCTCGCCTGTTCCACATATTTATTAGCTTGATCATCGGGGAAAGGGGATGGATATACGACCTTGGCGAGTTACCATGTTCGCAATTTGGATAACGGGATCAGTGTTGGCCTCGGGGAATATACCTTTTCGCCCAGCACACTCAATATCGAAACTGAGTATGCGTAGAGGTGCAATCTTTTGCCAGTCTCCCTCAGGAGAGTGCGAGATAAATGCATCCCACCTTCAGGGTGTTTTAATAACAGGCAGCGTAATAAAACTCATGTCACCGCACCTCACATTAAGCTCGATCTGGCACGTGGATCGTTTTGCTTCCTCAGAAAGAAGTTTGTATTTTCCTGCCGGTATTTCGATCCAATTCATTCCTACCACCTAACAATAGATGATGATCTACGAGTCAATATCTCACATGACAGCAAGGACCGACCTTAGTGTCTATCATAAACCGGAGTGTATACGGAATATTACTCTCGAAGGTAGGATAAGGCTGACCGGCGGCGAAGAAATCTCGGAAAGAAATTTCACCCCGATCAAACACGCGTAATACCACAAAGCGAAAGTTAGCACAAGAAAGGTGCATTGCTTGAAATTGACTTATCTCGAACTTTAGGGAGTGATTTCGGGTCTACTATCGTAAACTTCATAAAGGGGAACCAACCGTCCCCTAGATAGCCCCACAGCGTACGCTTATTCACAATTTCGATATCGAGGACATAATCGCCTCCTGCGCTGTGCTGACCAGGTACCATGTGAGATCTCGTGATGTGATAGTTTAAAACATGCGCTGACTTACATTGAGTGCATCCGTGAAGGCATCCACGTCAGAATTGTCGAAGCCGCGAGGAACAGGGATGTAAAAATAAGGCATGAATTGTGTGACATTGGCAAGGACACTGTTCCCGGCCTGAAGCATTTCATAGTTGAGTGCCAGCGCCGAAAGCCACACAAGACAAAACACACCTCGGTGACGCCAAACATACGCAACATTGTGCGCCCAGTATTGGGATCCGTTGCATTCTCAACATCCACCTGTTGGAAGACTGGTGTGGCTTTAGATTGAGAGAAAGGAGTTAAGAAAAGAAAAGACGCACTAATAGTGTCCGTTTTCTCGTTTATTGGCTTGAGCTTCGGACGAGACCAAGAATCAGCGCCACCCTCAGAAGCTGAAGCATTTACCAGGTCAACTAAGAGAGCGTCGCGAGAATGATCCCCGGAGACATACATGGACCACCTGAAACGTTCTGGCTGAGCTGCTCTAGCACATCAGCGAACGACGAATTCTGCGTGTTCTGTGAACCAGAGGGGGCTAGCTTTCTTCGCTTCGTTGCTGGTTCAGTAGCCGTCTTCCCTTTGGCTCTATCATACACATTCGCGTAAGCACTCGGGCTGGGAGAGTGAATCGTGCAAACTATTTACCTAGATCCTTCGTTGACCATTTTGACGGGCATGACAGAAAGGGCAAAATGTCGCGGAAGCAAAGAGTTGAGCTCTCGAGGGAGTGGAACGTCCGCGAGATTAATTGCAATGGTGGTTGTCAGACGCGTTCTGCCTGTGAGTAAACGCGTGTGGTCGAGTTTGTAGCATTTCCACTCTGGGAAGGAGTCCCTATGTCTCACCAGTCTGAATATACACTCGAGTCTCGAGGGGTACTTAATTATATACATCCGACACCAGTTCTATTTCCTAGCGGAGGAAGAGCTCCGTGCCCACTCGAATGGTATCTGCAGGTGACTGGACACTGTGTCCCACAGTCCTCGAATCCATGTAGATTTCATGGTCGTTCCCTCCCTGTCGGCGTTGGTCAATCCCATCGACGTAACGACCAATGTATCACCGATTGGCATACTCACCAGCTGAGTCTTGTCCCCAAAGAAATGGATCTCTTCGAATTCCTCATTCTCGACGAATTGCAGACAATAGCGCTTGTCCCACCCATCAGGGAAAACGTCAAAGGAGATTTGACCACCGATGGAGAACGTCAAGTTGAGGTCGAGGTTTTCAGGGCGACACAGCTCGCGAAGCTTCTCAATGAATGCAGCGCGGATCTTGTGTTTCTGATTATGCATGTCAGTCTTGTCGTTGTGGTACATGTAGGTTACCTTACTTTGTCGTGTTCTTCGAATGCGTCACGCTCTCGTTGGCTGTTCAAGGGATCAATTCAGCGGAGGATACATGGACAGGCTGAGTGAGACATACATCGCATTCCTGCCCATCGGACTGATGTTTACCATGCCCTTGCGAAATTCGACAAACGTGCCCCTGAGAATGAATTCGATGAGACGAAGCAATGGCTCAGAGATCCTATCACGAACCGCTTGATCGGAATGTCGATTTCAGACAAGTAGCGAAGTATGAAGTTGACGAGTTTCTTGTACTTTTCCTCTCCTACGAAGTTGATGAACGATTGCGTTGCCAGAGGCTTCCCGAGACGAAAAGCGGTCAATCCGTTCTCTGCGAACCCGAAGTCAAAGTCATCGAGGACTGGTAGGATGTCAGCATCGTACAATAGTTTCAGAGAGCGGTTGTTGAAAGATTGAACGAACCGTTTCTGCCATCCAGGGCGAGCTGTTCACTGATTTTGACGAAATCAGAGCCTCCGACGAATCCGATGGCCACCTTTTGTCTGAGCGCGCCGAGGAATTCGACCATCTCCGGAGTGACACTCTGTCTGAAAGATGGTTACTCATGGGATCTGGACATCGCGGGGATAATCATACCTGGGGGGTGTGAGGGTGCCATCGACGTCGAAGAGCACCAACTTCTTGATAGGACGACTCGCAAAATCTGAAGCGGACATGGTGATCGTCACGGTGATGGTTGCGTCAACAAGTCGATTAGATGTGGCGGTGCAAGGGGTAATTGACATGATTCACAATCTAGTCATCTTTCGTCTAACCCAGTAACCCACTCACAAAGATGACCCACAGATACAGCGTGTTTTCTCTGCCATCCCAGCTGGTTGACACTCTCACTCCCAGGACCCTGATCGGCAAACCCCCACCTCGTGAACCTTCTCCTCCCCCTCCACCAAAGGTAGCGCCTAGCTCGAATGCAAAAGGCTGCAATATCTGCCTCGGGGCTGCCTTTGCAGATGTGGACGAGCAACGTGCGCATTTTCGCACCGATTGGCATCGCTACAACGTCAAGATACGTCTTACTGGCGGTAACCCTGTCACAGAGTCTGCATTCGCTCAACTCGTCGGTGGTACGCATCTCTTCCCATCATTTCACCATTTTTTTTTACCAGAGAACTGACGCTGCTCTACATACACCGCAGGCTTGGAAGATTCTCTCTCGGGTTCTGCTTCCTCCGACGATGAAATCTCGGACGAATCAGACACTGTCAATGCACTCCTTCGCAAAATCAATCATACTTCTCTATCTGACTTCCCCGAGGACGGAACTTTCAGAGCCCCGGTGACAGCCGTTACTTGGTTTCACTCCCCTCCATCAACACAGATTGGAGTGTATAGAATGCTATTCCCCCTTGACACTCCACTATCCGCATATTTGTCGGAACTCAAAGAAATGCAAGCTATTGTCGAGGGTGGAAGGAAGTGGGCTATGTTCATGGTTGCCGGTGGTCATTTTGCGGGAGCTGTAGCGAGAGTTGGACGTGTCGCCGATGAGCAGGATGAGGTCGTGCAGACAAGAAAAAGAAAACCTCCAAAGCCAAAGCCAGAGACTGAAGTCTTGAAACACAAAACATTCCACCGCTATACGAGTCAGCCAGTTTCCCTTTGACATTGGCACGTTTTTGATCAAAACCCCAGCTCGTAGGAAGCAGGGAGGATCACAATCAATTAACGACAATGCAAAAGGAGCTGCAATCAGTGCTGGTGCCATGCTGCGCCGATATGGAGAGCAGGCACTGCGCGACGTGAGTGAAAATTGCTGCATTACACTGGTTTCATTGTGCAGAATTTCGACAGGATATCCGTAATTTGCTTCGAGATTGGGCGGAAGATATCCATGAATGCGAACGCATCTTCATTCGAGCAAGTGTATCCAACCGACGCATCTTCCTCGACTATGAAGGATGCGTAATCAGCAAAGGGGATGACAGACTACGAACCTTTCCATTCCCGACACGTCGACCTGTATGTTTCGCCCGTTGTCTCGGAAATCATCAATTCATGTCGTATGACCCAGACTCAAGCGGAACTTTCTCGCTGTCTCCAAGAACTAATTCAAGCTAAAGTCTCTCACCTCACCGAAGAAGCCCTCCGCGCTCAGGATGAGACCTACCTCGCCTCACTCCCGAAGCCAAAGCCTCACCCAACGCAACCCGTTCCCGAAAGTTCTGAAAAGCCTAGGCCTGCCCGTCTGACCAAAGAAGAGGAACTCCATCACGAAAAATGGAGTCGATTACTTGACATGGTTTCTAAAGGCCGACTTGAACCTCTGAAAGGGTTTTGGGAACGTGAAGGCGAAGATATCGGTGGGATTGATGCGCCAATCCCAGAGTGGACAGGTGACAGGAGGGTGTCACTTCTACAGGTTGCAGCGCAAGCGGGACATGAGGCAGTTGTGCAGTGGCTGCTGTTTGATTTACACGCAGATCCGACGACGCCTGTTTCGCTCGCGTGGACAAAGGAAGGTGGGATTGAGTCAGATGCGTCAGATGCAGAGGCGCCTCCTGCTGGGTCTCGACGTACGGCATACGACCTGGCGCGATCCCGTGCGGTGCGGGACGTGTTTCGACGGTGTGCAGCAGACCATCCTGATTGGTGGGATTGGTTCGGGGTTGCGCACGTACCGAGTGCGCTAAGCAAGGAGAAGGAAGAGGAGAGGGACGACAAGAAGAAGCAGAGGAGAAAAGGCCTGAGGGAGAAGATGCGCGAGAGAGAAACACGAGAGCGGGAGCGGGAGAGGAGCTCAGAGGTGGTGCTCCCTGTCGAAGAGCCGCCAAAGACGAAGAGGGAACCCCCGAGCGGGGCGCAGAAACTCGGGGGTTCGTCTGGCTCCACGGATGGCATTGCAGGACTGACACCAGAAATGAGGGCAAAGGTGGAACGGGAGCGAAGGGCTCGAGCAGCGGAGGCTCGACTGAAGGTACTAGGCACATAGATTTACTGACCGGCTCATCGGCCCGGTATGATTGTGACGCGTGACTTGACGCGTTGCGCGTGAGTCACGTGCACCTGTAATAACGATCTCTTTGTTGAAGACGGCGACGAGGGGAAATGGCCCCATCAAAACACGCCCGCATCGCTGAACACGATAGCGATGACACCGAGCCAGACACTCCAAGACCAAATCATCGACAAGGCAGCAAGAAGCGCATCAACGACGGCCATGGACTCGATCCCGACGCGAGCTTCAACTCGGATCCTGGACGCGCCCCGTTGAAAGCAGTCAACATTAATGACGATGCAGCCGAGAAACGGCGGCGGCGGAAGAGTAACAAGCTGGCTGTTATCGAGAACGCGGAACCAGGTCCTTCTTCTGGCGACAGGATGGACACCGGAGAGAGCTCGAGAGCTGCACTAGCAAAGCAGAAACAGCAGCAGCAACTCAATTCGGCACTCCCTCCCCCAGTCATAAATGTGCCTCTGGACGTCATGAACTCGAACTTCGAAGAGTGGATGAAGATGGCTACAGATAATGTGTGTGACACCTCGTCCACTGGGCTTGCTTGCTTACTCTCTCCTAGAAAATAAATGCAACGAACTCATGGAATTTCGCCCTGATCGACTACTTCCATGACATGTCCCTCCTCCGAAATAACACAGACAACTCAATCAATTTCCAGCGTGCTTCATGCACGCTCGACGGCTGTGTCAAAATCTGGACGAGTCGTGTCGATAGTGTCGGCACTGAGACTGGCAAGCTCCTCAGTAACCTTGCTAATGAGAAAATGGCAGCAGGTGAAGAAGAGGATGAAGCTGCCTCCGACAATCCTGATGGCCAGGATGCTTCCCAACCGAGGAAGAAGAAGAAAGCCCATCGACCCGATTCGACTCTTGCCAAGGATGCCAGTCAACTTCGGAGCAAAAAACTGGACCTCGAATTTCGCGTTGACCCCCTGTTCAAAAAGACTTGCGCTGACTTCGACGAGGGTGGTGCACACGGGCTTCTTATGAATCACCTTGGGATAGGTGTCGGAGCTGACGGTGGTCTGCGCATCGTCTTCGATGCGAGCGATTCCATGGCTAAGGTGGTAGACGAAGAGGAGCCAATACTCGAGCCCGTGGAAGACGTTGATGTGAGCTATCTAAGAAGTTGGTGACTTGCGCGAATCCTTTACGAATATCCCGCTAAAATACAAGTAATAGGTCATTTTTTCCCTGATGTGGAGATTCTGGAAGACAAAGCCATCGCACACTCCTTGGCTGAATTTTCGTTTACTCATGATAACATAACGTTCGACGACATCACTCTCTACCGGGATGATACACGCGTTGAAGAGGATGATGACGACGGGAACGGAATAGGGTTCGACGTATTTGGCGACAACAATGCAATGGACGTTGACGGTGGCGGTCTTCCCCAAACTGAGGACTTTTTCCAAGGAGACCAGGCCGTGGACGATGATTACGCAGGGGGAGGCGCATTCGGTGGCGACGACTATGGAAGTGGGCATGACACCTCTCCTGATGCTGACGCCCAACAAGCCCAACAAGGCCAGAATTTACGCCCCGGGGCTTTCGTCCCGTTTGATCCGCGTCGAATACCAACCGAGCGGGATCTTGTCATGGCAATGACAGATGCTGACGGCGAGAGTGGCATCATGGGGTATTTTGACCAGAATATCATGAAGAATTGGGCTGGCCCCGAACACTGGAAGCTGCGCAAAGTCATACGAAAACGTGAGCTATAATAAATGACATTTCACGTTACTGACGTACTCGTTTCCAGCGGATGCGTCCGAGGGAGCTGCTTCTAAGCCCCGGCGAGAGAAGAAAGAGGCGTTTAGGATTGATTTCCTGTCACCATCCGAGAAGGACGTCAAAGTGTTGTCGAACGAGCTCTTTTCTCCTGTAACTCGTGGGGGAGGTATAACCCTACCCAACTACGGAACGGTTAAATCTACTGCCAAGAAAGGCGGGCGAGGCAGGAAGGCAAAGGAAGAGAAACGCGATACACACATGCTTCCAGATGATATGCACTTCTCCAGCAGACAACTCGTGACACTGTTCCTGAAGCCCAAGTTTTCTGTAAGTGTACTGTCTCCTCGATTCCGACCAATATTCACTTCCACTTGTATTTTCAAAGCTGAAAATGCGAGGACAAAGGGTTCGCTTTAACGAAGCCGGAGATGGCGAAGTCGACGAGAATTTCTGGGCCCAGGCTGCGGCCGACCAAGCAGCGGGCCGCCTAGCCCAAGAGGAAGACGACGAGAGTAAGTTTTTTGTACTTTGACCGAAGTACAAGAGATTCTGATTTGCATATCAGGCGGTGATGCACCAGTGCCGTTTAACACCCAATTTTTCAATGACGACGACGACGGTCCAGTATTCGACGACCCGTATGAAGGTGATGGCGATGGTGATGGAATTGTGCCGGATGGCGCTGGAGAGCAGGATCTCTTAGCGGCAACACAAGGCATGACTCGTCGTGTCCGACCCGAAGCCGTCAACTATGCTAAACGTGCAAAGCGTGTTGATGTCCGGAAACTGAAGGATAACATTTGGAAAGGGTTGGATATCAAGGTTTCCGGAAAGGAGGAGGAGGAAGAAATGGTGACAACCTCCTCTCATGGTGCTTGTCTCGATCCTAGCTAACCCTTCTGCAGGACGTCGACGACCAGCCAGTGACTAATCCCTCAGAGGGTCGGCAGTTCAGTCAAGTGATATCTGGGCTCCAAAGGTCCTATCCGAAAGACAAGATGGAGGAAATCAGTACAAGCTTCTGCTTCATTTGCTTGCTACATTTGGCAAATGAGCAAGGATTGAAGCTGCAGGCGTCATCGAGTAATGTCCCTGACGACGACGATGGTGGCGACGAGGTGTTGTCAGAATTCCAGGGGGTGGATAGGGTTGCGGATATATGGGGCTTGAAGGTGTGTTTGCCCCAGCCCGCACCACATGCTCTCCAATTCGTAGGGCTGACTTTTGCTCTTGCAGGTCTTCAGGGATCCGAATGCTACGCATGACGAGTAACTTATTTTATTATCCAGGGTTTTCCATCTCATATGTGGCTCAATCTTGCTGTCCTGTATATCACTCGTAATTCTCTGTTGTTTGCAGTAGACGTGACAGACATCACCCCTTCAAATTGGTTTGTAACAAGATGAAACCAGCAAGTACAGCGAAAACATTTGGTGCAGACCAACGAAGGAAATCTATTCGATACATGAACGAAGATAAAGATACAGGTAGGAGGCCAGACCTAATGCTACAGTGTGCTACAGTGGTATCCATATCCATGGCATAGATTGATCGATAAATCATATACATAAAGCATGAAGAAAATCGCGAACATCTTCAGTGACGCCCGAAATCTCCCGTCAGACATTAGCAGTTCGACGCCTAGTGCAACTTGGCTTGCCAACGACGCCACATATTCTCGTGTTTGAGCTGGTGTCTTGCACACAGCTCGAGGTACTCTTGATGGGCTTGCGCAGGGAGTTCGATCATGTCTGAGGTAGGGGTACGAAAAGGGAAGACGACGAGCAAGTCAGACGGCGCGATGCGCGCTTGCGGAACCGGCGACGCCAAAAAGAGGCGTTCGCCGAACGGAGTGTAGGTATACACGTCCAACCAGCGATCACGACGATTGTGTGACCGTGCAGCTTGAGACATTTGTCAAGAAACGGAAGGAACTTGTGACGTGCCAATCTCACCTTGGATGACCGTCACCTGGTGTTGAACGATAGCGATAGCGACTGTGCCGTGGTTCATCGTGGATGGGAGAAGAGATACTATTTGATACAACAGGATACAGTGGGGATGGATCGGGGAAACAGGAGCGACCTGAGAGCGGTGAAGGCTTGCGCCGAAGACGTGATTATGATAAGGCTCTGGAGTCTGACCCCCGTCCGAGATTCCAGGTTTTATGGCTGGACTGCTCAAGAGTGCTCTTGTTCCTCGACTGATCAGAGGGCACTAGTGAACGCAGGTCAAACAACAAGCAGATCATCGGCTTGTTATATCCAAAAGGTTATTACAAGGACCCATGTGCCAGTCTCATGCAGGTCTCCACGAGGTTAGCTTAGAATAGATCAGTACAAGCATTCACAAGCACACGCGATAATGGAACATCCGCATTTGGATGTTGAATGTTCTGAACAATTGTACCTTGTTTTCTACGATTTTCGCGATGTAGTCAGTACCTTGCTACCCAATTTTTAGTCTTGAAGCTTGATTCTTTGTTCCCTGGAGCATGGAGGCGGAGTCACGGTGGCCCTGACGATGAGAGTTGGATTGGTTTCGCTACGCGTAGAGCATGATTACAAGAGAAATACCTAACCAGATTAGGTATTATTCTAGTACTGTAGCGTGGGCTTCAACTTTAAGTACTAAGTTATGTCACGCCGTAGGCGGAATTGCGGCTGCCAGCTTCCCTTGCTCACGTGGTGAAGGCTCACCAGAATCAGATCTTCCACCTTGATATGCTGAGTCCCCACCTTCCAACTCCTCTCAGCATCAACTTCTAACGGTTTGTTCGACATTTTCTAGTAACCGCGTCAAAATGTTACGTTTGTATATTTCTGTGGGATGCCTACCTCAATGAATCGACCTGTAGTCTTTGCTAAACTTTGTGCGAGCTTTTGTTTCGTGATCGGACCCTTCATCTTGCGGCAATTTCGCGAAGACATCTGACGTTTGAACGGGGAATATCCAGGCCACTGATGAGCGATAATCGTCAGTCACATTACACTGGATAGTTACCCACTCACGTTTATCCTGATGGAGACTGACGGTCCACAATCCTGCAAGACAGGAACGTTTTTATCCACGAGACGATGCGTCTTTCCATTGCGGATGTCCTCGAGCGAAATGCCCCACTCGAGCGGCTCCTTTGTCATAAAAATGATCGGCGGTGAGAGAAAAACTCGCTCAAGGTATCGCTCTTTGTCCGTCTCAGTAAAGGGCCTGTACAGTGTCTGCGGCACGAATTTGTTAGACCCAGTGACGACGATAGCGTCCACGGGAATCTTCTTCCACAGGGAGTAACACTCCTGAGAGGGGCTTTGATTATCTGCCTACAATGTTGTAAATGACTGCCCTTTTGAATAAGACAAACAGTCTCACTTGCGACGAAGATTCTGAAGTGCTTCCCAGAGAAATACTGAGCCCTCCTAGCGAAATTGGGCTGGAGCTTGAGAGCGGGGAAACCCCCGATTGATCAAGTAAGGTCTAGAAAGCACCAAAGTGAGTAGTCTACAAGATGAGTTTTGTCGCGGCCAACCTCAGTCCCTAGCAACTTGATCTGGGGCATGGTCGGCATGAAGTGTTCCGTGACGAGGCCGTCCATATACATCTTCGAGCTCCGATACGGAACCGTGAGTTCGTTCTGTGCAGAAAATTCACGAGTGGGAAATTGGCCCATAGCTGATGCGGGCCATTTGGCAGTAACATTCTGAGTGCGCCTGTTATCAGGAACTGCCCCGAGACTAGTGGTCGGGGAGTCTGACAGATCACAGACCAGTCGGGGGTCCGTCCTATAGAAACCGTTGCTCGAAGTGTACGAATTCTGTGATGCATGCATCAGCGGTGATTGAAAGGAATCTCATGGGGGTTACCTGAAAATATTGCGCCAACACGGCTGTCTCAGGCAATAGCTCGGTATTGATCTCCAAGAGGGGCTGAACGCTGTCAAACACTGGTTGGTGTACGATGTCCGATGAGTTATCACACATGATAAGGGATGGATCGAATAGCGACGAGACAGAGGGGAGCCTGGGTGGAGGAAAAAGGGAGGGGGGTATAGAGTTATTACAAACCAGCAACCCTTATATCCGAGTTGCTGATACCCGTCTTTAACCCAAGCATGTGAAAGAGTCATACTGGGTGTAGGAGCCATGACCCAGAAATTGGCGGACACTCTTCATCCCCAGTGTGGCATGGAGATTCGGGTAAACACGTTGCCGCTCAGAGATTCCTAGTTCCAATTCGACATTCGATCAACTTCCGAATCTGGTTGATATCCATTGGGGGGGGTACATTGTGTTAGTACAACATCCTGTGGTTCATTCCATCTTACCACCCTCGAGCCGAGGGCGCATTGCGTTGTCTGGTGACGTGTTCCCCATGACAAACTTGGGGGACACGGATCGCTAGAGCGATTTTGAATGTCCGTATGTGAATGGAGCGGGATTGTAGTAGCTTTCTTGGTACGTCCAACCATGGGCCAACACTAATCGTTGGTGACCAACATTCTACAGCAAAGGTTCGATTCAACGCGAGTGTGAACACGTCTACGGCCTGGTAACACAGCTACTCACAATTGCTGTCAACCAGTTAAGCCGGGTTGTGCTATTCTGATGGTCGTAATTCGACCACAGCTTGGCAATCTTCGCATTCTGGGCATGCATATATTTATGCCATGGCTGGAAGAATATTCTGGTAGACCTTCAAGTTGGCATTACACGGGACATACTGTGCCAGAAAGCCGCGTCGGGAGTGAATGGGCTATTACCAGGAGGGATGATGTCCTGAGCTCTCGGGTCTCTAGCTTGTAATTAGACTGCTTCAGAGCAGCCATTCAAATACTCACTGCCAATCACGGTTTGACGCTTTGTGTTTTCAAGTTTTGCCGGCTCGAAAGTAACCGATAATCAGTTATGTTCGCACCGATACTAGGATCAACTTGAGTCGACGCAGCCTACTCCCAAACCTTGCAGGTTTGCGTTTCCCGGCTTCAGGAGTCGCATAGCATCGCTGCTACCGTCAAGGTGGGATATTAGACTCAAGATTGACCAGCACCGGTGAGCCGGTAAGATTCTAACCATCCGTTGGCCGACGAAAGCTGTGAAGTATAATCAAATATGTCAACGTACGGGAAGACATCCTATGCTGTGGATTCGAGATTGCATGATGATAACACCTTACACAACACGGCGCTCGGTCAGGCACGCTCTTTTGCATTTGAATTCATACTCCGCCCGGCACTCTATTTGAAGGAAAAACTAATAAGCTCAACGGTTTAGCGTAGTATCTCCGCGGTGGCCGCAGTGCCTTGCTGACACCGTCGGAAAATGAAAAATCTGAGCTCAGCTCGGTATTGCGGCAGTATGACTGAAAATTATGACAGCGGTTCAAGGATCTCAACAATTTGAGCAATGAGCTCAATGAGCGCTGGGCGCTGGACGCTAGCAAGTGTATGCGAATCTTGCTGTGTCCATCTTTTGCTGCCGGACTAGGTTCCCCCTCAATTTTCATATTCACGTGCTACGCAGGCGGAATCCATAACTAGGAGGTCCTAACTAATATCGCTGATTCTCAAACAGATGCAGGGTACGGTGGTTGTATAACGAATGAGTGCAGCGAATTCCCGGCAGCACAGACTTGGACACATGTGAGTGCATGACGGCTTGGAATGATGAGTAGCCAGTGATTCAGGGGGTTTTGAGGAGCATGTGATTTCGGAGGACGGCTATCCTCGGTCAGGCTTGAAGACGATGTTGATGGAAACCGCCTTAGAGGGCAGAAACACTGGCCAGGCGAAACAGTGCGTGAATGAGCAGTGCATAGGAAAAGGGAAGGAAAGCAGATGGTGTCCGTCGCATCTACAGCTCTCTCTCTATACTGGTCGAGCAGAGGATGCCAGAGTCAGGGTGACATCCTGGCATGTCAGTTGCGTGTGAGTATAGTCTGGCCACCAGACTACAGTCGACTCCCTTGTAACCCATACCCCTCGGGATAGGCCTTGGGGTATGGGTTATGAGGGAGTATGGGGTATACGAGAAAGTGGACATTATGTAAGGTGAAAAAAACCGATTAC
>JBBPQP010000653.1:0-19721 GCA_038092555.1 Boletus subgraveolens
CAGTAAGCTTGGCAGCTTGGCCAGAAAGCAAGACTCGTAAACGGAACCTGTCACTGACACCAATCTACCCCATCAGCATGTTCGGTTCCACTCTGTGCTTGACAGTATGTATCTACAAATGGTGTTGTGTGATTTCTCTGACCTACCAAATCAAACAGGGACACCTTGCAATCCCTTTGGCCACAGCATTCCTCTGAGTGCACCACCATTTCCCTTGGACTACTGTGCCCAAGGTGACTGGACCCCTTATGCTAACTGTGCTCAGTTCAAGCTAGCTGAGTTTCTGTACCAAAAGGTACAGATGTCTGCAGGGAAGATAGATATGCTCATGAACATCTTGTCCATGATGTATGACAGTGATGAGCCACCATTTCAGTCCCATGATGCATTATACAAGTCCATTGATGTTATTCCATATGGGAACTGCCCATGGCAGTTCTTTTCAGTGAAGTATTCAGGGCAGTTGCCTGAGGATTCACCATCATGAATGCTGGCCAACTACAATGTATGGTACCGCAATCCACTCAGAATGCTTGAACATCAATTCCAGAATCCAGAATTTGCAGGGGAAATTGACTATGCTGCAAAGGTGAGTGTAAATCAATGAACTCATTGTCATTATTGAGCATCTGTCACAGACAGTGACAGATGAAAATGGCCAACAGGAGGTCTGCGACCTCATGTTGGGTCAGTGGGCATGGGACCAGTTGGTAAGCCAGCATGTTTACATTTCTTTGCATGCATCCTTGACTTAATTCTATCTAGGAACTTATCGCCCAGGATCCAGATACCCATGGTGCTACCTTTGCACCTGTAGTACTAGGCAGTGACAAGATGACTGTCAGTGTTGGCACAGGCAACACTGAATATTATCCACTGTACATATCTCTGGGTAATGTTCACAACAACATCCGTCATTCCCACAGCAACATAGTGGCCATTTTGGCTTTCCTGTTCATTTTAAAAAGTAAGTATTCACATTTATTTAATTGCTCATGCTTGCGCTGATGCATCATGGTTGAATAGCTGATTCAGCTCACAAGGATGATCCCAGCTTTTGCCATTTCCACTGCCAGTTATTCCACTCATCACTTGCTGCCATTCTTGATCCACTCAAACTGTTATGACCAGTAACAATGGTACACGTTCGTGAAGAACTGTGTCGTGTTCTGACTTGGTCACCTCCACGATGGAGTTAAGTGAGAACCTCGTTCCTACACTTGGGCACCTCCATTAGGAGTTAAGTGTGAACAACCTAGTGAAGCTAGCAGTACTGAGACTGGCTCAGAGTTGGAAGAGTGGAGGATGAGGCAGCAGTGATGTGAGGCACAAGGGAGGGGATCTCAAGGAACGGTTTGACTACACAAAATAGTATGTATATATCAAGGTTAGAGAGAAAGTAGCATACAGGCAGCACTCTAATATATATACCTAGGACTCTAGGGCAGGTATCGGAGTCCGAAGGATAAATAAGGAAGTAGATGTGTTGCGTCATGAGGCATGTGAGATATACAAACAGGATATAAGAGGGGAAACGCATAGCCACGAGAGAGGCTATGGAGGAGGCGGTGTCCAGGCGAGTCAAGAAGACTAAGTAAGAGTCAATGGATAAAAGGAGAAGTCCGAGAGATGAAATGAAAGGATGTATCTGGAGGCGGTGGTCGGAGATGTCCATCCCAATGAGTATAGCCTCATCCCTCGAAGAGGGACTCATCTAAGAGCTTGGCCCACATGGAGGTTGGGATGTGGTAGTCCCGGAGGTTGGAGAACAAGGTGGAGAAGAGGGTGGTGCTGGGATGGTCAAGATGGAGAGGAGGGGTAACTGACGAGGGAATTGGAGTTGGTGGGCGAGGAGGAGGAGACGAAGAAGGAAATTGATTAGGGGTCTCCTGCTCAACCATAACACAAACAAGCTATGATAAAACCATGGGTGATGCAATGCACTGATGGCTACTTCTGCTGTGTCATATATGGCCTTGGATCCTACATTGCTGATTACCCAGAAGAGGTGATGCTTGCATGTATCATATGTTGGAACTGTGGTATTATACAGTGACTCCAAAAAGTGTTACAATAACTAACCCCAAACCAGGGCATGCAGTGCCCCACAATCACCCATGGGAATCTCACTTCACTTTGGTGAGACCAAACCAAGTACAAACCCTTGGCTACAAAATGGTCTCTAAGTCATGTGATTTGGCCCAGGGGTTGCAAAGATATATCAGTTTTAAAACAGCAACACCATTGTAACAGTTTTGGACTTTTGCTATAAGATACTGGATCTCAACCATATGAGAGGTTATTTGCTCTTATTTGGTGCTACAAACACAGATATACATATACATATGATGTCTGAGTCTGAAAACATTCCCACACCTCTTTACTCTCTACCACTATCATCATGTGATCTCTCTCTACTACTCAAGAGAATATCATTCTCTCTCAGCTTGATTCTGGTCATTCCTTCTACTCTATTGCATCTAGCATTGGTGTCAGCACTGCCACTATATCCAGACTTTGTTCCAAGAAGTGTTCTGACCTTTAAAAGTCTGTTGGAGGTTGCCTAGCAAAGCTTTTCCCTACCAATATCTGTCATGCTATCCACCTTATCTCTTCTCATAAGGCAGAGAATGCTGTTCAGGTGACCAAAACACTCTCCAATGTCATTAACCAGCCTCTTCACCCTAACACCATTTGTCACCACTTGAAAAAGTCTGGGATGAAGGCTGTAGTCAAGTCCAAATGCCTGCTACTATCTGCTAAGCATTGCAAGGCTCACTTGGACTTTGCTATTGCTCACTTGGACTGGACTATAGAGGACTGGAAGAAAGTCATATGGTCTGATGAGACCAAAATCAATTGCCTAGACTCAGATGGGAGGAAATGGGTGTGGAAAAAGCCAGGTGAAGGGCTTAGTGACAGACTAGTGCAAGGTACTATCAAATTTGGAGGAGGTTCTGTGATGGTATGGGGGTGTATGACTTGGCAGGAAGTTGGCTATGCTGCCAAGATTGATGGTAGGATGGATGGAGATCTTTACCTTCAGATTTTGAAGGATGAACTGCTGGATACTCTGCAGTATTACAATCTCAATTCATCTGACATTATCTTTCAGCAAGACAATAACCCCAAGCACACCTGTAAAAAGATGAAGGAGTGGCTAGAGGAGCAGGATTTTGAGACAATGGTGTGGCCTGCACAGTCTCCTAACCTAAACCCCATTGAACATCTCTGGGGTTACCTCAAGAGAAGGCTGGCAGAGTTTGAACACCCTTCTAATGGAATTCTTCAGTTATGGGAGAGAATTCAGGAGGTATGGGAGGGGATACCAGTTGAGGAGTGTCAAAAGTTGATTGAAAGCATGCCAAGGAGGGTTCAGGCTGTGGTTAAAGCCAAAGGAGGATATACCAAGTACTAATATCCCCAATATTAGAAAAGTCCAAAAACTGTTACAATGGTGTTGCTGTTTTAAAACTAATATATCTTTGCAACCCCTGGGCCAAATCACATGACTTAGAGACCATTTTGTAGCCAAGGGTTTGTGCTTTGTTTGGTCTCACCAAAGCGAAGTGAGATTCCCATGGATGATTGTGGGGCACTGCACACCCCAGTTTGGGGTTAGTTATTGTAATACTTTTTGAAGTCACTGTATTTCTTACTTTCATGTTCTATGTCCACAGTATCCTGATTCAGTACACTATTCATATTCACTAATGATTAACAGACCAATCTGAACTTCTACCAGATATGGTTATTGGCTAGGGCCAAGTACTAGACTCTGATCTAGACTTAGACTAGCTCTAGACCCTTTTTGGTCTTACAGAGCACCTAGACTATTATTAGTCCTAATAGGACATGACCTATGAGTCATACAGTTCTAGATCATCACATCCTATAACAGATATTATATCATATCCTTCATCCTGATGTCTAGACCATGACATCATGCCCTCTACCCAGGTCTCAGGGTATTCTGGATCATACCAGGTGATAGGAGACTTCTATGAAGTTCTACAGGGTTCTACCCTTATCTATGACGTGATATTCTAGCCTTTACCATGTGGTCTAACCTATGGTGATAAGACCTCTTATCTATAGGTCTTAGGGTTTTACCATAAGGAGTTGTTCATATACATTCCAACTCCTCTTTAACCTTATACCTAAGAGTACTTATACCGGGCTGAATGCCCTATTATCTACAAAAAGGATAGCAGGATAGCAACCACCTATACTTTCATACAGAGGTGCTTAATAGCACTATATTCCTTTCTCCTCTGTGTGCTTGTTCTAGTCCTTGAGACTATGGGACTTGTTACACTTCAAGGGACTATAGTCCTCTCATTCCTCAAACCTTCACTTTGACACCGCTCTCCATCCTACTCTATTGAAGTAGAGACTAATGATTGTTACTTGCCACTCCTTGCTGCTACCACCTTTTTCACAAGTCTGTGAGTAGCTCCCACTTGACCATTGTTCTCCATACTGCTGTCACCCCACATATTCCTCTGTGAGGACACAGATAGTTCTGATAGGTTATAAGCCCTGGTACTCTTAACTGAGTTACTGGGAGGCAATACTAAATGGTTATTGCTATAAGCCTAGTCCAGCTCTGTCTTTGACAAGCATTGAATCATGCTGGAAGGTTATGCAGCTTTCTTGGTCCCCATATGGATCATCACAGCTCTTTGCTTGTTGTTTAAATCTATAGTACCAATAATGTTTATCATTGAGGCAACAGCTTGGATAATTTTATTGTGGTTTATCCTTCTTGCTCAGACACTCTCATTGACAATGTGTACTACTTCCTTCTACTGGAATGGAACTTTTAGTTGGGACCTGGACTTGAGTCTAACCACCAATCCAGAGGTCTTATGAGACTCTGATCGTTCTCATCAGATGAATCAATCAAGATGATCACCAGATTGCACCACCCAACATCCACCCAAGGTATGCATTTCCCCTAGTCAGTTGAGATCCACAGTACACCATCCAATGGAATGTACATATGCTACTTCTCCAAGATGAAGAAGTGGTTGGATTGAGGTGACACCTTTGTCATCACCTTAGTCAAGGATTATTAATTCTAGTCTGAATCCACCGAGGAATTCTTCCTCACTTCCTACTCCTGTTGGAACTGGGATGTGGGTACTTCCAAATGCTGGTACTCTTCCCCTTCCAACAAGAAGATTGGTTTCTCCATTATAATATTCAAGATATTCTGTCGATGAATAGAATAGGCTTATATCTCTCCAGTTCAATTACTGAGGCCAACCTTTGAACAACCACAGTCATTCACCAGCTCCATCACATCTTACAGTTCCCATTTTGGACTTGAGGATATCTCCATATTTCTCAGAGTCTAATGCCTATTTAGGTACTACCTGCATAAAGGCTTCTAGCTCAACTGAAGCTTTACTTGTGACACCTGGTGCTCCAGCACCACTGCCAGTACCTTCCACATCTCAGTCTATACAGATGGAGAGATCTATCCTTCGAGTCAGTTCCACAACTCAAACAATATGAAGATGACATTGTCAATCAGATCTACAGAACACTGTTTGGGATGTTGCTAAATGATTATCTTTCTTCTCTTCAATGAGTGATGAAGATTGTGATGATATGCGAAAGTGGACACACAACTTGATTTCAAAGTGATCTGTTCACCTCCCTGTTTCTTCTGAAATGATTTTCTTCTGTCTTCAGGGTACTAGGCTTACCTCCTTATCAACTCTAGATTCCTGCCAATCTTTAGATTGAGACCCATACCTGTAATTTGGGTCACAAATCTTCATCCTATTCCTTTCTGGATCTGTTCATCTTCCACACCCGTGGATTACCAATTATATCAGAGATTCTTTTGAGACTTTAACTTGGAATTCAGATATTCAAACCAGAAATAGATGATGATTTCAGGAATGAAGTTGAAAGGACTTCATTGCAAGATTTTTCTGGGACCAGGTGTCTTATTCTATCACTTCCTATAAGCAGAGTAATTAGGCATGTTTCTCTGTCTTGGACAAGAAACATTGATGTTTTTATTTGGAGTTTTATAGGTGATATGACCAGATCTTGGTCATTTTCCTATTTTGTTCTTTGTACAGTAAGTTCTAATGGGCTTTTTGGTTTGATTTCCATACTATGGACTTTTACTAATTTCAAGAAATTTTATTTCTTTGAGAGGAACATGTTAGACTTGATATCTGACACTTTCTAATCAACATTATTTCCAAATCAGTTTCAATTCTAATTTGAGGCTATGCTTTAATTTGATTGTTCGAGTTATCTCACATCAAATTCTTCCAAGTATCTTTATAGATCTTGAGAGCTTTGCTCTATTCATGTTGATTTCTTTCCAACTATTTGTCAAGAGAGCTCTTGCTCTTTATTTGCCCATTTTGAACTTTACAGGAACTTGCCTTGGATATGATTGAAGTATGTTTATCTTCTTGAACACTCTTGCATGTCACACTAGAGCTTGTTCCCACATATTGTGGTCATAGAAGAAACATGTCCTCTCATGTCACAGCACAGGATGTTTGCCAAAGAAGCAGATTAAGACTTACTAGACGAATTCTAGAAGCATATTGTAAGACTTCTTACAAGCAAATCACCAAGATTGGAAAACCTTAGAATTTTTGGATCATAGAACTTCAACCACTTTATCATCTTCCATTTTTGTTGATTTTACAGCACCCCTATGAGCACTGCTGACTATTCAACTTTTGAAGATCATTCACTAGAGACTAAGACTCATTATGAGCATCTCACATGAATTACTGGAGGTATTAACCTCACAGTACCAGGCTATGGACTTACTCCTAGATGACTAATTGAACTTTTATTGATGGTCACTAGAGATGAGATATGTTCTTTGTCAATTTGGCTTCTGGAACATTGTTTCAGGTCATTCCTGATGAGATACCCAATTGGATGATGCCTCTTGACATTCATGGAGAAAGCACAATATACAGGCATACAGTACCACCTAATACATATGCACTATAATTTAAGATCATCTTTGAGTTGAGGATCTGTCAGACATTGTACTGACTTTCATGTCCCTTTCCAGGACACTCTGGAGGACTTTGGCAATTACTTTTGATGCCAAAGGCTTGATGAAGAAGAAACTTTCTGGATTTAGGTTTAAGTCTGACAGACACCTATGTATATCCTCAAATCCGTCGCTTGAGCTCCTTGATAGAGCTTGCATGATCTTTTGGCTTGGCTATTTCAAACCAAAACCAGGTTATCTTTTTCTTCAAAGCACTTCCACGATCTCTCTCAGAGTTTGCTTGTAATCTTTATTGAATTATCTTTCTTACCAACTTCCAAGTTGAGACTCTTTCTGCACATCTAGATGCAGATTCATTGTTTGGTTCTTTTACCAAGACCAAACAAGAAGAACTTAAGAAATTCAAAAAGACAGCAACTTTAGGATATCCATTCCACAGATGATACTTGACTACATTTATCTCCACAGGAACTCATAATCGAGGAACATTGATGTACAGTGACTCAAAAAACTGTCTGCATGTTTGGTCATTTTTCACTAAATACAATATCCTAACCCTAATCCTAACCCTTGCCCTAAACTCCAAGTGGCCCAAGAGTCAAGAGATTTGGATAGGATCTGGTGGAATGGCAGCCATTTCAAAACAACAACTCATTCAGACAGTTTTTTGACTTATATATGTAAATCTAGGTATCTAGTACTTGGTATGAGCTCCTTTGCCCTTGATAACTGCATCAATCCTTCTAAACATGCTTTTTATCCATTTCTAACACTCCTCTACCACCATTTTCCACAACTAATAAACTTTCATAGAAGCACTCTGACCTTTTTAACAATCAGCCATTCTCCCTTATTTTTCTACATATACTCTTGCCCAACTGATCCAATCCTATTGATTTTGATCTCATCTGACCATATAACCCTTTTCCAGTTCTCCATAGTCCAATCTTGGTACTTGGAAGCAAAGGCTAACCTTTTCTTTTTGTGACCATTAGAGTAGGGGCTTTTTCATGTTTACCACAGCCTGTAATGAGACATTCTTGAGGATGTTTCTCACTGTCTGAGGGCAGGCAGGAGTATCAACATTGGTATTACTGAGTTTGACACTCAGTTATATCAAGATGACATAATAGAACCCTTACCAAATATATGTAATAAAAACATAAAGTCAAAAAACTGTCTGAATGAGTTGTTGTTTTGAAATGGCTGCCATTCCATCAGATCCTATCCAAATCTCTTGACCCTTGGGCCACTTGGAGTTTAGGGCAAGGGTTAGGATTAGGATTAGGATATTGTGTTTAGTGAAAAATGACCAAACATGCAGACAGTTTTTTGAGCCACTGTATTCTTGAGCATTGCTCTTACATATTGTGATTAAGAGAAAACACAACATGCCCTCTTACATTTACTTTCTAGGACATCTCATTTTCAGTCCATTCAGATATTCTTTCTTGCCATTGCACATTGCACATACATGTTATATTCACTTTAGTAAACACATCCATTATGATGGACTATCTTTACTGTCTTTTGACATAAAGAGGTCTTATGACTTAAAAATGACATTTGGCTCATAGGAAAGTATTCTGACTTTTACCTGGACCTGATTTTTACTCTGGAAAATGATTACCAGAATCTTGTTAGACCTTAATAGGCTTTAACCTATGACAAGATTTCTGAGAGGATAAGTTACTTACTTGGATTCTCTGGTTGCAAGATAATACCAGGAACTAAGGAGATTTCTTATTACCATATATCCATAAGGCTGATATTTCAGCTTTCTAGAGCAACATTGATCTTAAATGGATTTTGGTTCACCTCACTTCAGTGGAGTCACCGAACCTACCAACATCTTATTGATGATCTAGGGATTCAAGTTACAAAGCAACAAAGAATGGTTTGTAATCAAGACTTTGTCTATTACAAACAACCCTCTTCTGTATTTGGTCATTTCTGATCACTTTCAGAGAGATTCAATTCTTATGAAAGATTTTATCCTAGAATCATACTGACCTGACTTACCTTTGGTTTGGCATAGATAAGGTTTGGCTTATTAAGCCTTACTTTCTAGCCTAATGGAACTTTTATCCATATTTGACTGAGGGGGGGATTCTTTCCGGCTTTGTATCTGGATATCAAGCTTCCTTCTACCTGTTTCAGTCCTTCACATGCATCTAGCTAATCACATAAGGCTACTCAGGAGAACAGCTCACTTCTGTCTTCACTGAAGATATTCAACATCTACCTGTCATACCCCTCTCAAGAGATTCTGTGCATTACTCCATTGACAGCTCTCATCAGGAGATTCTTGTGCATCAATCCTATCCTGGATCTGCATGTTCTCCATCATGGTGAAGAGACTCTGGAAATGCATATTCTTGACTTTATAGAACCAGTCATAATGAACATTGGAACCTATCAATTTTGCTTAGATTGATCCAGATCCTAAAATGCTTCTGGATATCCAATTTCCATTGGCAACTATCCCAAAAGATAGAGGTGATTTGAAAATGCTTTCTTATGTCCCTATGACACCATTACCATCTATTTGGATTCATTCCATCTTTGAACTATTTCCATCAAAACTTGTCTATGGAACTGAAGATGAATCCACAGCCTTCCTTATACTGAAGAGATGATGCAGTCTTCTTCACTTCCTCCCTGATAGTACAGGTTGAGATGTGTGAAGAATGATACATGTTGTGTCATAAACAAGTAACCAGTACTCTTTATTGAGATCACTGGCAAACATGTCTTGACATTACAAGTCACTTTCAAAGGTCATAGATTCTATCTTTCAGTTGTTGTTTCAAGGAGTCAAGACAAATATGCTTTACTCAAAATTTTAAGGTTGAAAAATACCTTAGCAACATCTATAATGATCTGTGTTTTGTTCAGGCAGGATCCTGAATGTGATGTTACGAAGTCAACTAATTATTGACTAGTCAGACTCACACCATGATATGCAGATTTGCAATCACACCAGTTGGCTTACCCAACAAATCCCACTGGTATCGACAGCACCAGAACCATTTTCCATTTCATCAACCTCATTCAGTCTTTGATTAATGTAACCAACATTTGTTGTATCATCATCAAAATGGTACAGTCTTGCTTTCAAAGCTTATTACTCCACTCTCCTCTCCACCAACATAAGACCCACATGTCTTGGGCAAAGGGGTGATTTCAATAGGAGAACTTGTCTTATGACAAAGAGTAGACATTGCCAGATCTTAGCATATCCAAGACAAGGAATTGGAAAGGTGATAATTCACTCTGTATCAAGATGAGATATAATCTTCATTTCTGTTATACTGAACAGATGGTTAGGGATTAGCTAACTGACCACAGACATTGAATCCAATTGGAAGAACAGGATTCACTAGTTGCAAGCCCATTTTCTTTCAGGGCTCCAAGATTTTGAAGACCTTTCTCAACTATTCAAATAGTTTGAGAGATAAGAAGCAGAGACTACTTCCATCATTTAGATCACCCCTTTCTTTTCATTCAAGTTACTCATCAGCATTGGGTATTTTAGCCAAAGAAATTAAATGAGGCCATTCAAGCTTAACAGGGATTCATGGCTGAATTTTATAAGTTTTGTGGTTAACAAAAACCACACACTAAAGCCAGGAGTATTATTTGTCATGCAGCCAAGACTTATCTGCAGTCTTGAGGTCTACACACAACTTTAAACTGAGGTTTTATAAAAAGCTAAATCTATCAAGTATTTAACTTGATACCCACCAAACAATACTTCACTATGGCCCTCATGAACTGAAAGAATGTTCATTGGAGAGGAAGTGATTGTATATGTTTCAAGAAATCTGATTCATACCCAAGCTATGGTGCATTGACCTACACTTGGAGAAATCTGGCATCAACCTGGAAATGTTGATGAAGATTTTGTTTACAGATTTTAGTGACATGACTTAGGACCTCATGATCATGAGTTTCACATCCCAAGCATATACAATTTGCTCAAAGGGATTTCACTCTTTTAATGCCATCTGGATGTTCTCAGTTTATATCGGAACTGGATGAGACACATCTTTTACAGGTTACACTGAACCTACCAACATTAGATTTAATTGAGGCTCATAGTGTGTTATGCTGAATTCCTCTTATTGTTACTGCTTCATCTAACCTGGATGAGAAGTACTTTAGTATGGTTATCAACCAACTATCATTTCCTCACCAGAGGCAGAACAAACTTCACCTTTTGGTTACTTCTCTATATTGGAGATTTATGTCAGGAACTTTCTTTTATCCTGATAGGCACCTGACCAGAGATTTATCTCTGAGACTTTTCCAAGCTATTTTCAACAGGGCTTATATGTGACAATAGAGATGGTACTCAAACTGTTTACTTTTTCCCATTTCACATACTCTAATAATGAGACTCATATTCTCTTCTTGCAGTCATTTGTCATTGTTGATTTTGTCTTGGACAAATCAATACTGACTATACCTTCACAGGTAGTGACAGCAAAGGGTTTATTCTCCCACACATGTTTGTGTGGTTGAGAAATAACCTTATAGCCATTCTTTCCATGTGGAAGATCAAGACCATTGTTGATGTCATCATACTCCCACATACTGTGGTTGAGACATGTGACAGACATGACATGTTCCTCTGATCATATCCAGAATGACATAAAACTATCATACTCCAGAATAAGGATAAACTATCACAACTCTGTTTAGAGTATAAACTATTCCACATATATGGAAACTGCCATCCCATCTTTAGGGCTCTAACATAAATCCTCACTGTTTAACTTTACTTATGAAGTTAACTGTCAGTGATTCTTCACCATTAGGCTCATTTACCATGAGTATAGGATCCTTGAACATTTATGTTCTTCAGGGCTCATTAACAACAAGCAGGATTTTATGGCATTTATGAGAATATTCACCCTATCATCTTCTTACAAATATGTTTAAGGTCCATTTGAACTTCTGCCTCTTTCAAGGCTCACTAACTATTATGGGGTTTTGACCACATTCCTCATTAGGAATATTCTAGCAAAGAGGAGTGTTGGAACTGTGGTATTATATTTCTTACTTTCACATTCTATATCCACAGTATCCTGATTCAGTATGCTATTTATATTCACTAATGGTTAACAGACCAATCTGGACTTCTACCAAATATGGTTATTGGCTAGGGCTAAGTACTAGACTCTGATCTAGACTTACATAGACCAGCTCTAGACCCTTTTTGGTCTTACAGAGCACCTAGACCATTCTTAGTCCTAACAGGACATGACCTACGAGTCATACAGTTCTAGATCATCACATCCTGTAATAGATATTATGTCATACCCTTCATCCTGATGTCTAGACCATGACATCATGCCCTCTACCCAGGTCTCAGGGTATTCTGGATCATACCAGGTGATAGGAGACTTCTATGAAGTTCTACAGGGTTCTACTCTTATCTATGATGTGATATTCTAGCCTTTACCATGTGGTCTAACCTATAGTGATAAGACCTCTTATCTATAGGTCTTAGGGCTTTATCATAAGGAGTTGTTCATATACATTCCAACTCCTCTTTAACCTTATACCTTAGAGTACTTATACCAGGCTGGATGCCCTATTATCTACTAAGGTATTTCAGGATAGCAATCACCTATACTTTCATACAGAGGTGCTTAATAGCACTACATTCCTTTTCTTCTGTGTGCTTGTTTTAGTCCTTGAGACTACAGGACTTGTTACACTTCAAGGGACTATAGTCCTCTCACTCCTCAAACCTTCACTTTGACACCACTTTCCATCCTACTCTATTGAAGTAGAGACTAATGATTGTTACTTGCCACTTCTTGCTGCTACCACCTCTTTCACAGGTCTGTGAGTAGCTCCCACTTGACCATTGTTCTCTATACTGCTGTCACCCCACATATTCCTCTGTGAGGACACAGATAGTTCCAATACTTGGCACTCTGCTGCCAGCTGCATTTCAAACAAATTTGGGACATGGATATGGGAAGTTAAAGTGGTGGATGGAAAAGCATGGGAGGTACTTCTCTGTGATGCAAACATTGGTTGCATGTATGAAAGGGGCTGGAGACTGGGCAGCATGTCACATGCCAAGTACAGGATAACAGGAGGAGGGCCCTAGGTAGTCCCAGTCATGGTCCACATCATGCTCCATATTGTGTATTTGGTAAAAAATGCTGCTATTCTCTTCTTGATGTATTGGGCCATCAACTCCAGAGTCATACAATCTCCATCCATCATCGATGGTGCTGTAGTACCAATGGGCATCATTGGCAGAAGAGGAACATGAGCTGCTCTTGATGCAGAAGGTGTCAGGGGAGGTAAGCAGGATTGGTATGATGGAAGAGTGTACATTGGTTGGGATGCATGGATTGTGTGAGAGAATAATGCCACTTGCAAGACTGGTTGGGACATCATCTATATAAAGGGGAATGTGTATGGAGGAAATGTTTATGAGCTGGTGGGGTCTGTGAAGTTACACCAGGTAGCTTGGTAACAGTTGAGTCTGTCTCACTAATTCAGACAGTGTTTAAAAGACTGGATATAATTCCAGGCAGTGGAATTTGGGTGGTGGATGAGTTTTTCATGGATGTTTGTGAGCCACTCAACTTTGATGTCTTGGATGGGAAGTTTGGAGTAGGGGATATATTTGTTGATCTCACCAATGTATTCAGTTTTTTGTGCTTTGGAAATAGCCTCAGCAAGAGTAGGGTGGGAGAATGTGGATTCAACTCCCTGCCATGCAACAACCAAGCTCCTGCTTACTTGTCAAGTAGACAACTTAGCCAGGATCAAGTCTGAAAGCAGTGAAATGTGGATAAAGGGAAAACTAGAAGTTTGAGGGCTTCTTCTTACAATTGGGGGTAGATGGAGCAGTTGCTCAATGGCAGCACTATGATGTGTAACATGAACAGTGTTCTCACAGCTGAATAGTGCTTACTTCAAGTTATTGTCTGGAAGTCAGACAGACTAGCTCTGGTGCACTATGGGCAGAACAACATTATCCTTATTGATGGTGGACAACTGTATGTGCAGTGTGGAAGCTGCAATTAACCTTTGCTCAGTGTTAAACTGATTTCTGTTTTTGTCTGGGCCATAGATTCTCCTTAATGCTAGAGTCCATATATAACATAGCAGAAAGAGTAAGAGGGATGGGGACAACAATGAGCAAAAAGTGTGCCACTGAAGGCAAAAACAATAAGGAGAGGGACTTCAATAAGGTAAAGAGAATTAGGATTATATCAGGACTGTCCAAGAAGACTTTAGGGAAAACCCCCAGGGGATGTCAAGAAGTAAAGACAATCCTAATTCTGAGGAAAAGTGCTATGATACATGCAAGTATACACATGTATTCCTGAGCCTAATACCATGATGTTTTACTACATTACAGTGTCATTAGAGAAGTACAATGTGAATCAGCTCTATACAGTACTGTACTACATAGGGAGTGCTGCAATAGCACTGTGACACTGGAGGCAATGGGTGTTATGACTTCTACCTGAAGTCGAACAATTAGACATGAAGTGTAGAACCGCCTTGAGCCTAACTCTTGTTGAGTCCTAACATGTAGGATACCTTCAGGCTTATTGGGATGCCTGGCGACGAGCAGCGAGGGATACTACAAAGAGTAACCCAAGACAGACGATGACCAAGAGTCCTAGATGAAGAAGGTCAGATGACCTTGACCTAGGCGAGGACCTTGGATAGCAGGGTCGTCGGCAAGCAGGACAGGTCCTCCTAACTGGAGTGGAACCTGGAGACGAGCCAACAGCAACAAGCCATTGGAGAAGAGCAATGATGGGGTTGCTTGAGCTTGATAACTCTAGAGAGGCTCTAGAGTGTTGACGGCGACAGAGTCCTTCAACAAAGAAGGAAAGAGGAGAGGGCGAGGTAGAGATCAAGCGAGGGAATGTTGCAGGGAACAGATGATGTATACCACAAGAGTAACCGTAAGGTATACACTTTAGGTGTCAGATCAAGGTTAGAGAGAGAGAGGTGTTCGAGAGGAGCTCAAACTTATATACTCCAGCTGTAAGGGCTTTAGGGCAGGTATATCCCAATCTGGTAATGGTGGTCTGTGCACAGTCTAACCTAATATGGTAATAGTCCATATCCATATAAGGAAACCTGGAGTCAGTGTGGCAAGGTTATCACCCAAAAAGGCAGGAGAGGTCTGCCATGGAAAGTTCATGAGTGAAGGGACACGTCATGGGAATCAGCATGGCACAACGTGTTGTGATGGCATGTGAGTGGTCACAAGGATGAACTGAGGTCATGGTGCAACATGAGGTGGGTATTGCTGAGAAGAGCACAGGAGGGTGGCTATGCAAAGGGGCACTGAAAAGGCAGTGCAAAGGGGCAGTCCAGGGACCGAGACACAGTGGGGCTGTGGAAGTCAAAGGTCAGGGGATGTCAGGGTGGCCCTAAAGTAGGGGAAGGGTGGGAAGATCCTGAGGGATATTCCAGGGAGGATCCGGGGGAGATCCAGGATCGGAACACAGGAGGGCAGCTGTGTCAGAAAGTACCATGAGAGGGCAGTACTGGGTGGGGCGATGCCAGGCTGTTGCAGGACATGTCATGTTGAGTGTAAATGAGCACGAGGATGCGTGGAGGTGGGTGGTCTGGTGACAGGAGCAGTTACGAGAGAGGCACAGGGTTGAGGAAGAAGAAAAAGACTGGGGGTGTACCAAAACCATAACAATGGGTACAGTGCTATACCTGCAATATGGTGCTATGACAGCACTGTGACAACATGGGGTATGGGATAGTGCCATCACAGTGGAGGCAACAGGCACAGTGCTGTGTGGCACTATGACAGCACTATTATAGCACTGTTACAGCAATGGACAGAAGAGGACCTTTCTGTAATGCTGTAATCACTAGACAGGGGTGTCCAACTATGTACAGTGGTTATGCGATTTGCTGATGCACTAGACAAGCATCAAATGGCTATTCCCATTACTATATTAAAATTAGATTGCACATGGACCATACTTACCAGATTGGAATATATCTGCCCTAAAGCCCTTACAGCTGGGATATATATATAAGTTAGAGCTCCACTCTAATGCCTCTCTCTCTCTAACCTTGATCTACACTCCAAGTGTCTACTTTACAGTGTACTCTTGTGGTTATCATCATCTATTCCCTGCAATCTCCTTCTGCTTGCCTCTGTCATTGCCCTTCCCTTCTCCTCTTTCTTTGAAGGACTCTTGTCACTGCTGCCTACAGCACTACCTGAGTAGGGCTTCCCCTACTTACTTGGCTCTGCTCCCAGCCAACTACATCCAATTGACATTGGCCTGTCTTCCAGTTTTCCACCCCTGATCAGAGGACCCAACCTTTGTGTTGTCACCCCTAACACCAACAGTTACTATCTAGATTGAGATCTCTTGACCTCATCTACTTGGCTCTACTCATTGTCATCTCACTAAGGATATCCTCCCTAGCCACCCTTCTCCTAGATGTCATAGGCTATTGATAAGCCTTCAGCACTTCAGTACAAGAGGACATTACAAGGCAGTTACACTTCATGTACTATTGTAATGATTACTGGTCATAATTGTAATAATACTGACAAAGAGTGTTTCAACATTCTTTATAAGCCCATGGATATGGATAGGCAATTGCTGTTACAACCGGTGTAACAATAGTACACATTTGTGAACATGTTGTCTCATTCCTACTCTTGGTCACCTCCAGGTGGAGTTAAGAGTGAATGGCCTAATGTAAGTCAGCAGTACTGGGACTGGCCCAGAGTTAGTAGAGTGGAGGATAAGGCAGCAGTGAGACGAGGCATGAGGGAGGAGATCTCAAGGAATGAGTTGACTACATGAATAAGTGTATATCAAGGTTAAAGAAAGAGATAGGTACAGGCAGCACTCTAATATATATAATATGTGCTTTAGGGCAAGTATCGGAGCCCTAAAGATAAATAAGGGAATGGATGCATTGCATTGTGTAGCATGTGATATAAATAGACATGATAAATGGGGACATATATAGCCTATGAGAGAAGGCTATGAGAAGGCAATATCATGCAAGTCAGAATATGTATATAAGTAAGAGTCAGAGAATAAAAGGGGAAGTCTGAGAGGTGGTGGATAGCCTCATCCCTCAAAGAGGGATTCGTCTAATAAGTCAGCCCAGGTGGAGGCAGGGATCTGGTAGTCCCAGAGGTCAGTGAAGAGAGTAGAGAATAGGAAGGAGCTGGGGTGGTCGAGGTGGGATGGCAGGGTAACCAACGAAGGGATTGGAGTCGGCAGATGATGAGGAGGAGATAGAGAATGAAATTGGTTAGGGGTCCCCTCAATTGTAACAATTGCATGGGTATATCCTAGGATATCAGTGGTCTGACCCACACCCATACTCACAATGGGTATGTACCTATGGATATGGGTATGGATATTTGCCATGGGTCATGCACATCAGACCTTGGACCAGACCCATGGTGGGTAACACCCATGAATATTGCATAGACTAGGATACAACTATACAAAACTATTGTGTAGCCTAAGGTATAATAACACTGTTTCAAGTATCATCTAAAGATAGCAGTTGATGAAACAAATGTGTTAACTCAAGATGATTGGCAGCTTAAATTTGGAGATGTCAGCCCCAGAGGTGATCAAAGGCAATGGTGTATACAGAGATAGTGGCCACAGCACTGCTCCATTAGCCAAGCCACAATTTTCCAAATGAGGAAGGCACATACATGCTGCAATTCCTGGACTCTACAGATCTTGACAACACTACTATAGATTTCTACATTTTTCAACCACCAAGTACTTAGATATTCAATACATTTTGAATTCACTCATAAAAGATATATCCTAAATACCCATGGATACTGCAACCAATACCCACCTCTAACCCATGACCCAGGTAGGTATGGGATACCTGTGCAATTGCCTACCTGTCACATAAGTTGGAGTTAAATAGCTACAGATACCCACCCATTAGGAGGGCAGACTCACATCCATTGTTACAACTGGAGTAACAATAGTACATGTTCATGTAACATGTCTTGTTCCTTCCCTAGGTCGACTTCTCAATGAAGTTAAGGGTGAACAGCTTGACTGAAGTCAACAGTACTGGGACTAGCCCAGAGTGGGCAGAAAGAAGGATGAGGCAGAGGTGAGGTGAGACACAGAGGAGGAGATTCTGAGGAACGAGTTTGATAACATGAAATAGTGTATATCAAGGTTAGGGAAAGAGATAGGTACAGGTGGCACTCTAATATATATAGTATGGACTTTAGGGCAGAAGTCAGAGCCCTAAAGATAAATATGGTAATGATGCATCACATCACATAGCACATGAGGAGTAAACAAGGGTGTAAGAGAAATATGCATCACCTATAAGGAGAAGGCGATGTAGAAGGCAGTGTCTATGCAAGTCAAGATAAGGTAAGAGTCATAATGACAAGAAAATGAGTCAGGATGAGGAAACAGAGAGTCCTGGGGGTGGAGAGAGGCTATTCCTCAAAGAGTAACTCATCTATGTAGGAGCTTGGCCCACATGAAGGAAGAAATGTGGTATTCCTGGAGACTGTGGAAGATCTCTTTGAATAGAGAGGGTCCAGGATGGTCAAGGTGGAGTGATGAGGAGAGGGAAGACAGAGGAAGAGTTGGTTGGTGAGGAGGAGGAGAAGTAGAAGGAAATGAACAGGGATTCTCTGTAACTGTAACACCCATACCCACATGGTACCCATACTCATGATCCATGTGGGTATGGAATACCCATGCAATTGCCTAGATGTGGACAATGTGAACCTGGATGACAAGGTATTTGACTAGTAGTAGAATGATCTTTCAAGCTGTTTTTTGTCACTATAATGATTCCATGATGCAGATCCAGCTTCAGTTAAACTCTGATCTTAACAATAAGAGTTGGATAAGGCTATGCAATGCTAGCATGACCAGCCCAGCAGTCAGCCAATCAGATACCTTTGTTTTGGTGAACATAACTTTTTGTCACCTTGCTTGTTAAGTATTCATTTCAATGTTTGCAGATGTACTGTACTAACACCTGTACACCTATAGGTCAATTGCCACTTTTAGAAAAAGTTGATATATTGGACCATTATTACCATTCTAAGATGTCCAAAACATATAGTACATAATGTAATTTCCTTTTTTGGTGATTATCTGATCCTAAGTTTATGGGTTATAATTGCCCAAAATGTCTATGGGTTATGGCCTATGGGTTATACTCACAAAATCCCTGCATTGCAACTCAAGATACCCAAAAATGTATGTCCTATTAGAGAGTATGTGTTATATCTGGTATGCATTAGGAGGGAGTCGAGTATACCTCTTGGAATGATGAAGCTGCCAATCTAGAAAACTAGCCAAGCATAATGCTACATTATTTGCTCCATATATAGGGAGGCCATGCCATAGTTTTATTGCAGAGATTCTATTGTAATAACAATATATATGTACCATTGTGCATAATTCATTGAATTAAGAAGTCATGCATCACTTAGGCACCACTTGTGCATCACTCTCAAAACATTGCCAGGGGTAATACAGTACACATTTTTGGTTACATAAGCATCCCAGGCACATAAAAGAAGCATGACATCGCCAGGGGCAACACTCAGAAGCAGCCACTCCTTCCAATAAATGTCTATATTGGGAATCTCCTAGATTATATGTTTTAATGGCCCTTTCTTCCTTCCAGCTGCTTCCCCTGC
>JBBPQP010000654.1:0-19718 GCA_038092555.1 Boletus subgraveolens
GGGTGGGTAGCTCCATTCATACACCAACACTTTGTTTATATCTGTTTGTGTTCTAGATATATTCCATAAACAATCAAAATGTGCAAAACATTGGGACAATTTTGTGAGTCACTGTAGCCTTCACATAGATGCAAGACTCACAGAAAGTCTCCTTTATATCATTGAATTTAAGGTCACTAATGAGTCCCCTTTCAGCAAGGTAACATGTGATGGAGGGGGCAATGTGTCCCATATGATAGTGGAGTTTCATGACAATAATGGTTTTGAAGGTTGTAGCTGCAGCAACATCATGCTCATGCATGACTCAGTATAGGCCCTTTGAAGAACAAGGGATCTTGCCCACAATGTCACCATCTGGGCTGGTGATAGTACACATACTGTTAGCAAAAGTGGACGTGAATCCCAGCTCATCAAGTTGTCCAATCAATATGAGTGTACACCCCACTTGTGACAAGTAAAGTACCTCAGTAAGTCTTAGCTTGGAGGCATCCAGCCTATTTGGCACTTCAATGACCATCTCATCAATCCCAATAGTGCTAAAGGGTTGCTTGTTGGCTGCCATGAATGATTTTTGGTGGGATATCAGAGATCATTTTGAATTTGTGGTGATAAGGGGAGATGTGTTGGATGGTGCAAGAATCATAGAGTTTGACAATGGGGGCAGAGGTGGGGTTATCATTGACATTGGTGATGATGCTGGTGTTATCAACAGATGCCTGTTGTGAGCATGGTATGAATTTATGGTCCCTTGTGCATTGATGGCACTGATTCTCATCATCAGAGAACCAGGCATCATCATTATCCAAGGTCAAGGCAGCATTGTCTTTGTTGTCAGAAGATTCAATAGACTCCAAGTCCAATATTGACTCTGTATTGCTAAGTGAATCTGTCACTCCAAAGACACCACCTTTAGCATTGGTTTCATACCCAGCATGGGCAGCACTACCAGTGATAGGTGTTTTCCCTTCTCTTGTGAGGCACTAAGCATACTTAGGACAATCTTTTCATAGTGGTCTGTTGAACTGCATTCCCAGCAATCTCTAGGACAGTGTGCTGGAGTACTGTGCCTACTATTGCTCCCCCCTTACCCTCTACTGGAGGTCCTTCCTGCTCTGACAGCCATGGCTTCATCAGCATCCTGGTCACATGCGCCCTGGCACTGTGGGTGTTTCACTTTTAGCTTGTCCTATTCCTTAGCAATGATGGAGATGAGAACATTAGGTGCAAGAGTCTTGGAGAGGTCATACATCCTCACAAATGTGAGCTGGTTAGAGGTGAAACTGGCAAGGGAGTTGGGAAGAGATTTGACAATAGTTGATCAGTAATCTTTCTCATTGATGTTAATGCCAATAGAGGCTAACTCCTCTCATTTTGTGTGCAGGTTGTCCAGGAACTGACATATATTGCCTCTTGTTACGTCCGGTAACAATGGTACACGTTCGTGCGTCGTCGACTTGGCGTCTCCTACTAGGAGTTAAGTTGAGACCTCGTTCCTACACTGGATACCTCCTAAGAGAGGTTTAGTGTGAACGGCCTAGCGATGGCTAGCAGTACCTGGACTGGCCAGGAGTTGGAAGAGTTGAGGATGAGGCTACGGTGAAGTGAGGCACGAGGGAGGTGATCTCGAGGAACAGAAGTCCACACGAAATAGTGTAGATTAAGGTTAAGGAGAGAGAAGGATACAGGCGGCGCCCTAATATATATACTAAGGACGTTAGGGCTGGTATCGGAGTCCGAAGTATAAATATAGTAATGATGCGTCGCGACGCGTCTCATGTGAGATAAACGGATCGTGAAGTAAGGGGATACGAACAGCCGTAAGAGAGGCTGTGAGGAGGCAATGTCTATAAAGGAGTTATGACAAGTCAGAGATAAAAGGAGATCGCCGAAGGCGATGAAAGAAAGGAATATCCCGAAGGCAGAGTAATGAGTCAGAGATAAAAGGAGATCGCCGAAGGCGATGAAGGAAAGGAATATCGCAGTTGTCCGTCCCGCAGGTCTAGCCCTCGAAGAGGGATTCGTCAAGGAGGTCAGCCCACGTGGAAGAAGGGATGTCGAAGTCCCCTAGGTCGGAGAAGAGGGAGGAGAATAAGGATGTACCGGGATGGTCGAGATGGTGGGGTGGGGTAACCGACGAGGGGATTGGAGTCGGTGGACGAGGAGGAGGAGATGTAGAAGGAAATTGATAAGGGGTTTCCTCCATGACCGTAACACCTCTCTTATAACTTGCTGGCCTGCTTACTGCTAGTTGATCTAAGAATAATATTCCTCATCTGCTGTTACTACACCCTGGGACTAAAGACATGGCTATCTACAGTGGCTTAAAAAACTGTCCATATATTTGGTCATTTTTCACTAAATGCAATATCCTAGCCCTAATCCTAACCCTTGCCCTAAACTCCAAGTGTATCAAATAAGGTACATACTCTTGGCTTTCTATTGGACCAAGGGTCAAGAGATTTGGATAGGATCTGATGAAATGGCAGCCATTTCAAAACAACAACTCATTCAGACAGTTTTTTGACTTTATGTTTTTATTACATATATTGGACCCTAGCATGCTGTAATATGGTTACATATATTTGGTAAGAGTTCTATTATGTTATCTTTATGTAACTAAGTGTCAGACAGCATATATAAACCCAAGCATTCCATGTCTATTTTCCCACCATTACCAAAAAATCCATTTCTACCTCTTAGAGAAATAGTATCATCTTTTTATTCTCTCTTAGTTTTTCCTCTAGGAAAATCACTTCCAAAACTGGCCTAGGGAAGTCTATAGTATACCAGGTTCATCAGAAACTCCAGCCAGAGAAGGCTAGGCTTCATGGTGGCCATTTTTCAAAGCTTATTCTCACTGACAAAAGGACTATTGTTTAGCAAATCATTACTGGCAAGCCCAAAAATGCTATTCATGCCACCAAACTCACCAATACCAATGTTGATACTCCTGCCTGCCCTCAGACAGTGAGAAACACCCTCAAGAAGGTCTCATTTACAGGCTGTGGTAAAAAAGAAAAAGCCTCTACTCTAATGGTCACAAAAAGAACAGGTTAGGCTTTGCTTCCAAGTACCAGGATTGGACTGTAGAGGACTGGAAAAGAGTTATATGGTCAGATGAGATCAAAATCAATAGGATTGGGTCATCTGGGCAAGAGTATATGTGGAAAAATAAAGGAGCATGGTTGATTGTTAAAAAGGTAAAAAATACAGTTAAATTTGGAGGGGGTTCACAGATTATGGGGCTGTGTATGGTGGAATGAAGTGGGGCTTTTGAGTGGAATGGAAGGGAGAATGGATGCTGAATAGTATATGGGCATTTTAAAGCAGGGATTGATGCAAAGCATGAAGAAATCTGGAATTCCAAAAGAAGATATTAGCTTTCAACAAGATAATGACCTCAAATACACCTCTAGAAGAGCCCAAAGATGGTTTAAAGAGTAAGATATCAAGCTTCTGAACTGGCCTGGATGATCTCCAGATCTTAACCACATTGGACACACTTGAAATTACCTCAAAACATCCCTTTTAGCTTATAAGAGTACTTCTATGAAAGTTTATTAATTGTGGAAAATAGTAGTAGAGGAGTGGGGGAAAATTGATGAGGAACAGTGTTAGAAATGGATAGAAAGCATGTTTAGAAGGATTGATGCAGTTATCAAGGCCAAAGGAGCTCATACCAAGTACTAGATATCTACATTTATATAAGTCAAAAAACTGTCTGAATGAGTTTTTGTTTTGAAATGGCTGCCATTTCATCAGATCCTATCCAAATCTCTTGACCCTTGGTCCAATAGAAAGCCAAGAGTATGTACCTCATTTGATACACTTGGAGTTTAGGGCAAGGGTTAGGATTAGGGCTAGGATATTGCATTTAGTGAAAAATGACCAAACATGCGGACAGTTTTTTGAGCCATTGTAACACTCATGTCCTTGATGCCAAACTATGTAGCAAGCAAGTTAATGGTATGGACTGAAGGTTTGGTCTTCTTTAGAAATGCTGCAGACAAGAATTTCTGTCAGTATTCTTGCATTTGGTTTATAGCATTAGTTTGTTAGCACAACTGTTGAATGGTTGAACCATATAGATTATGATTCATATCATCCACTTGCCAAGTTTAAGATCATTTCCTCCACTGATTTAATGTATTCATCATCCCAATAGGATTTAATCCAAGACAGGCATATAGCAGAGTTAACAACTGTAATGGCAAGTTAGTCCAAGTGCCATATTAGAGTGAGAGAGACTATTATGGTCTCAATTCTCCTAACATCATCTTTCAGCAGGACAATGACTCCAAGCACACTTGCAGGAAGGTCAAGAACTGGCTAGAGGAGCATGAATTCAGGACTATGGTTTGGCCTGCACAATCTCCTGACCTAAACCCTATTGAACATCTTTGGGGTCATTTCAAGAGAAGGCTTGCAAGACATGAAAACCCCCCCAATGTGATTCATGAATTGTGGGAAAGAGTTCAAGTGGAGTGGGATAGCATACCAGTTGAGGAGTGTCAGAAATTGATTGAAAGCATGCCTAGGATGGTTCAGGCAGTGCTTAAAGCAAAGGAGGCTATACCAAGTACTAATAATATTCAAATACCCTTGTCAATTTGAAAGTGAAAAAACCCTTTCCATGGTATCGCTGTTTTAAATTGGCCATATCTCCACCACCTGTGGACCACATCACATGACTTAGGTGGCAATCTTGTAGCCAAGGGTATGTACTGTACTATTTATGTCTTCATCAAAGCTAAGCACAATTCCCACACAGTGTTGTGGTGCACTTCATGCACCATGTTGTGTCTTGGTATGAAAAGGGTTTTTTGCAGTCACTGTATATTTCTAGTATCTATGGATAATTTGGGTAGTATTAAACACTAGAATAGTCACTAATACTGTAACTAATGGGGAGATACATATGTAAAGCTATAGTACTATACATATATCCACTCACCTCAGTAAATGGAAAAACTAGTTAAGGCATGAATATGATGCTCAGAAAATACCACAATAAATTAGCTCATAATGTACTGGCATATGAGCAATAGGATCATGAAAAAACATGACCTCCACAAGGAAAAGTGTAGCATTTATGTGTTGTTACATCATATATTATAAGCTAGTCTTCTATACATGAGTATATAAGCAAGATGCAAACATTTGAATTCTGAAATTCCACAATTTGAATATTTTTTATGATTAGATTGTTAAATATTCTGAGTAACTATTCTGGAGAATAATGCTATATTCCAATTCAGGCCTACAACTGATAAGTGTTTTGATCTGTACTGTCTGTGACACCACTTTAAATTTCCATGCAATGTTCTATTAGTTAATAATAATTGGAAATACATATATGTAAGTACATTTAGTCAGTAGTCACTGAAATATACTACTATACTATGACAGTACTGCACAATTAGGTAATATGGTGGTCATACTGCCATACCATTTGCATATAGTGACTCCAAAAACCCTTTCCATACCAAGATATGATGTGGTGCACAAAGTGTACCACAACAAGGTGTGGGAATTCTGCTTAGCTTTGGTGGAATCATAAATAGTACATACTCTTGGCTACACAATTGCCTCCTAGGTCATGTGATTTGGTCCACAGGCTGCTTCAGAATTCTCAACCACAATCATGGTCAAATCCTTCTTTTGACAACACAGTGTGGGAATTCTGCTTAGCTTTGGTGGAATCATAAATAATACATACTCTTGGCTACACAATTGCCCCCTAGGTCATGTGATTTGGTCCACAGGCTGCTTCAGGATTCTCAACCACAATCATGGTCAAATCTCTCTCTTTTGTTCAATGAAGCACCATTTTCTTTTTGCTTGATGCTGGCTGTTCTGGTAAAGCAATTGCCAAGAAAACTGGTGTTAGCCCTTTTGCCACATCCAAACCTTGCTTGAGAGATCATTTTTCCCTTTCAAATGCTATTGGGGGTTATTATTTCAAGCTTTTCCCTACTAACATTTGGCATGCCCAACATCTTATGTATCACCTCTGGCAAAGCTGAAAATGCTGTCTAGGTGACCAAAATACTCATCAACATCATCAACCAACCCCTCTCTTCAAATACCATCTGCCTTCATCTGAAGAAAGCTGGTACAAAAGTTGTGATCAAGTCCAAATACCCCCTTCTTTCTAGAAGACATTATAAAGCATACTTAAACTTTGCCTATGCCAACAAGAATTGGACTTAAAGGACTAAAAAAAGGTAAATGAGACCAAAATCAATTGCCTAGGATCAGATAGGCATAAATGGGCATGGAAAAGTGCAGGAAAGGGAAATCTTATAATATCTAGTAGAGAGAAGGGAGTGTTTGGCAGGCTCCTACACACTGTCTTTGTTTGTGTGAGGGGCAACATACTAGGGCATATAGTGTAGGCAAATTCTGAGTGGCTGTGTAAAAATTGAATCCCAGCATAACTTTAATCCCCTCACACTCTCAGAGATGGCTGCAAGAAAACATTTGTAAACAACATCAGCCACATCATCAGAGTCTGTGGATTCTAAAAAAATACACCAGGACTGAAGCTAGGGTTACAATTATAGGGAATGATGACAGAATTACATGGGAGGTGTCTACAGAGCCTTTACCCACTTTGTCCATACTTAGTCCATCTGTCACACAATATCACATCACTTATCTCCTAATCAATTATGGTGAAAACTGGACATGTGAGTGCTATAGTATTCAGTGTGAACCTTTGACACATGTTGGCCATCATACATCCTCTTCACATTGTTTTCAAAGCACTGAGTTGCAGTCAAATCACTATGGCTGATCTTATCATGACATTGCTCACCTCTCATCAGTACAATGACAGTCACTTTACCAATGATCTCCTTGCACAGTCAGTTCAAGTTGTTGACATGTTCCTACAACATCCAAGAACTTGCAACAAGGTTAGAAACCACTTGAACAATATTTATGCAACAATGTACCTTGAAGAGATTTGTTATCTTGCATCTGAAAACAGTGGGTGGCCCTTCAGGGCCTCAAACACCACCACAAAACAATTGGAAACCTTCAGCCTGGAAAAAATGGCACAGAAAATGGAGGAACATGCTCCAAGATGGTGGGGTTTGCTTGGAGCACTCCTAGATGAGGACAAAATGCAGCCAGCAGAGTTGACAGGAGGGCAACATGTAGTCAACTCAGACAGCAATGATATAAGCACCATGGATGAAGAACCAATGCTTGAAGACAACGATGACTATTGGGATCAAGTGGATGAGATTGATCTTGAAGGAGTAATCCATGAACTCACAGGAGAGTTGAGTTTGTGATCCTCAATTGAGGACAGGCATGTGAAATGGCAATTAGCAATAAGAATGATGATGCATTCTATTGGTACTACCATAATGAACAATCATGCTAATGAGAACCAGAAAAAAACATTTATCTGCAGTGTTTTCATGTACACTTTGAATCAGAAATCAAATGTGCTGCAGAGTATTCTGGGTTTTTTTTTACAATTGGCACATACACCTTACAAAATTATCAACACTCTTGCATGCCTTGATATATCTATCTCCACTGATGCAATCAACATGGCCATCTGATCACTGTCAACAGAATCACAGGATTCATTGCGTCATCTCAGACAGTCCCTTCTGGCATCATATGCCTATGACAACTTTGATGTTGATCTAAAAACTCAGGTCCTGACTGCAGAGAAATCAGGGGACTCACTTAAGCACCTCATGTCAGGATTGCTATTCCCCCTTATTCATGGGGTCACAACAGATGACCTAAAGTGTTTGGAGGAGTTATGGAGGAAGTCACCATTGAATTCACATGTTGATAAACACCTTGCTTCACAGAAGCACACCTGGCATAAATTGGTAAATCTACATCCTGACCACAGAGGCACATCAAACCTGTCCCATTATGACCAATTTAACTCATGGATGTTCTTACATGACCTCTGCACTTATAGGCCCAAATATTTCCATCAATTCCGATCCAAGATTCATAACCCAGAGCCCATCAAGAAGATACCTTGTGTAAAAACGCCAATTATTGCTGCCCAGGCACTTAATGTCAATAATTCCATGGTCAGCAGAAACATTTGTGCAGTTGTGGAACTCCTTGCACAAGGTGGCATCAGTGATCCAAGGATAGCATTGGACGAGAACTCAAACTCACCAGATATATCACCATATGTTGTTCTCATACATGGTGATCTGGGAACTGGCAAGTGCCTCCAAGCTGCTCAACTCCATCGTTCCATTGAATCAACACCTTGGAATCGTCTCCAACATGTTGTTTCCATACCAGGTTTATTCCATTTGAAAATAGCATATGTGGATGCCATATGGTGCTGCTTTATCCTTCCCTTGTCAGCTCGCAAGGATGAGACATGCCTTATGCAAGATGTTGCACAACTCTGTCCAAAGAAGACTGGTATCTATGCCACAAAACCTGGATTTCATCACATGCACCAGCTCATTGGTCATGCAGGTATATGTCAATATCTCAATTGTTGGAGAACACATATCATCGGTCAGAAAGGCTTCAAAAGCCTTGACAAATTTGCTTCATCTGAGCCAACAATAAATGACCTACAAGCAATGGCAGATGAGATGGTTCACACATATATTACAACACATAAGCTGCAATGTATGTATATGAAGAAGAAAAGAAAATGAGCAAGACCTACAATTTGAAAATTCACTACTCTTGAACAAGTATTTCCTCCTGTATGAAGAGTTATCACACGCAATGAATGTTGGAGACATTGGTCATGTCAAAATGTGCACAGTCAGGTGGATCCCAATCATTAAAGCTATCAGAAAGCACAAGTATGCTGCTCACATGACAAACTTTCTTTCAAACATGCATTTTGTTTACCCAACTGGTTTAAAGTGAGCACTTGATTGACCTGCTAGTACAAGTCAACTTACTTGTTTCATAGGCATGCAATCTGGTATCATATTCTTGTAAATCCTATAGGACGGCCAATGAAATGGAGGGTCATTGATTGGTGTGTTGAGCTTAACAATCTCTTTATGAAGGTCAGTACTCTTCATGTAGCATAGAGTCAAGAACAACTTACAATATGAAAATAGGTGAAAAATCGCAAAAAGAGATCAAACCACTCTATTGAATGGATAATCCTTGAGTCACCACTTGTGCAAGTATACAGAAATGTTCAAGGCATAATCCAGAAGAACTTTGATCATACCCACTTAACAACTAGTCATGGAGCACCAGATATGACAAAAACATTCATGAAGCTGCAAGAAAATTTAGCCTTATGTTCCCCCCATACTTTGTCTATTGGAAGAAAAAGCAGACACATTATTGATGACCTAGATGACAAAGGACCTGACATGATGGAGAAGGCTGCACAGGGTGAAGCAAGGAAGGAGAAAGAACAAGAGAGCATGGAAGAAAGAGTCGAAGTGGAAGACATTATGATAGAATTATTGTAGAAATAAACTGCATAATGTGAGGTGGGGAAGGAGAATAAACAGGAGATATTATTATAGAATTGTTGTAGACAATGACGCTGCTATCTAGAACAATTGGATTTGGGACAATTAATTTTGAAGCATAAATGGAGGGATAATTGACTTACATTCTCTTTGTTGTTGGCTGCAGTGTAAGAAGAGTGTTTCGTATATACATGATTATGTGCTAGTGTCAATTGGCCTGTGCATGCTTTAGCATTGACATTTGTACTCACCATTGTGATCTTCCTGACCACATGCACTACACTTGTTCTGATGCTTGTTGGTGCCTAACTCAACAGCCCAGGAAGGCTGTGGGGCATTGTCATTTGTGATTGGAATGAAAGTGGGAAGTGTGAATGGCAAAGAAGATGAATTGACAACATTGGGCACATTGCTAGGCTTGAGGGAAGTGGAAACAAATAGTAGTGCTGTATATATACTTTTGGATGAGCGCAATAACATTGTCCCCAAATTGTTCACTGTTTGTCCATCCCATCTCCCTCTTCAGGTCCTGAGGGGTTTGGATTTTGTGGTGGTAGATATAGTCGATGATGCAGTTGAGTGTGGAGTTAGTCATGATGAGGGACAGGCCAAAATCATTTAAGCATGCCCATCCATAGATGTCCATAGTCTTTTCTTTCCACCAGTCAAGAAGGGCCTCTTCTAACTCATAGTTGTGTTTGTCTTTGGTATACTTGAGAAGACAGGAACACTGGACCGCACATGGAGGCTTCAGAACATGTGAATTGTATAGTGAGAAGGCTGTAGGATGATGGATGTCACAGCAAATCATGGATTCCATGATGTGGCACTGTGTGCACCCTTGTTCATTGTCAATGTTGCAATTGTGATGATCTGAGTCTGAGGTATGTAAGGTGAGAACATTGCCTTGGGAAGATTCTGCTTTAAAGAATTTCCCACCTGCTGCAGCATTATCAAAACAAATATCAAAGATTTTTCATCAACACATCATTTCTTCTCATGTCTCAGCATTGATCAGGAAATCAAGACCAGGGTCTAGTTTCCACTTTTGCCATCTTTCAGACTGTGCCATTCTACTCACAGCTTCCTCCCCTTTTGCCAGCACTTTCAACAATGCCTTCACTCCAGGGGTGCTTGAAGCAATGTTTGAACTTGTCTCCTGTGGGTTATTTGTTTCCTTGTTGTCTGATTCCTCTTCTGACGAACTGTTATTGTCCACTATGTCCCTCCTGCCATTGAACATAGTTTGGGGTATTGGTTGTGTTGACCTACTACCTTGAGTGTCAGGTGGATAGCAGCCAGCTGCTGCATGTGGTGGAGATACTGCTGCCTGCTTTGAAGGATGTAATGAGCCAGGTAAGCTTGCTTCTTTTGCTGTCTGTTTATGTGTCTCAGCTCTTTGTACTTTTCTAGCCGCTTTGGCTGCCTTCTCATTATCAAAGTAATTTTTCTCTGCAAATAGCAACACTGTACCAGTAAGACCTTTGTCACATACAGCATGACCAAAACATTGCCAAAGAGTGGCCACTTTACAGGTCACTCTCCACTGGATAATCAATACAATATCAGGTACATCCATGCCCTATACACAGCTTGGTCAACAATGAAGCCATTGAGTAGTCAAAAATAGTGTTATGATTACAACCAGGGGTAATCGTACAAGTGGACATGAAGCATAATCACTTAGTGAACTCTTGTTGGGTCTTAACTCATAAGACTTCCTCAGGCTTAATGGGATGCTTGGTGACAAGTGACAAGAGCAGCTAGGAAGAGGATCCCTAGGGTGGTGACAACTAATACCCCAAGGTAGACAAGGTCAGATGATCTTGACCAAGGTGAAGTCCTTGGGTAGCAAGGTCAATGGCAAGGAGGTCTAGTTCTTGGGGAAGAGAACTTAGGCACCATCCAACATGGACAAGACATTGGTGACAAGTTGCAGGAAGGGGACTTCCTGGACAGAGGTTGACAACTGAGGTGTTGTTGAAGGTGACCTAGATGAACCACTGATGTGGCTTGGAGGGTTTGTGATGGCAGTGGCAAGTCCTTCAATGAAGGAGGAAGGAGGGGAGGGTGAGGTAGAGATCAAGCAAGAGGAGATTGCAGGGAACAGATGATGAATACCACAAGAGTATACTGTAAGGTAGTACACTTTAGGTGTCAGATCAAGGTTAGAAAGAGAGGTATTAGAGCAGAGCTCTAACTTATATACCCCAGCTGTAAGGGCTTTAGGGCAGGTATATTCCAATCTGGTAAGGTGGACTGTGTGTAGTCTAACCTGATATAGTAAGAGTCCATATCCATAGAAGGAAACCTGGCATCTGTATGGCAAGAATAATGACAGGAATGGCAGGTGGGCACTGCCGTGGAAAGGTCACAAGCATAGAGACACATCATGGAAATCATCATGGCATGACATGTGTGATGGCATGTGAGTGGTCACATGGGTGAACAGAGAGTGGGCACAACATGAAAAGGATGGCAGTGCAGAGTGAGATGTGGCCTCATCTGAGATGGGAAATCACCGAGGAGGGCACAGGAGGATGGCTGTGCAGAGAGCCACTGAAGGAGGGTGGTGTGGCAGAAAGATCTGGAAGGGAATATTCCAGGGAGAATTCAGGAAAGATTCAGGATGGGGAAAGCATAGAAGGATGGCTGTGTGGAGGGGCACTGGGAAGGCAGTGCACAGGGGATTGGGATTGGAGAGCACAGGGGGTCATCTGTGCATAGAGATACTGAGGGTCAGTGTGAAGAGTGGTGTCCAGGCTGTTGTAGGATGTATTGTGTTGAGCATAAACAAGCACTGGGATATGCCAGGACAGGAAGGTCCAGTGACAGGAGTGGTCATGTGATGGGCATGAGGTTGTGGGAGAAGAAAAAGACCAGGGGTGCACCAAAACTGTAACAAATAGTATGTACCATTCCAAAAAATGTGATTGTAAAGAGGCCCCATGTTTTGCCACTAACCAGGTTCTCTAGCTTTGTCTCCTTGTATGTTGCTGACATGTCAGCATTAAACCATTTAATTTTGTCCCTTAGCTCATGAGAGAGATGGCAGTGTAGGATATGAGTGGCCTCAATAGAGTCTGCAATGTTGTCAAAAAAGACCAAGAATTTGGGTGAAGGTGGGTTGCCAACTTTGAATCCAGCCAGGATTAGAAACACAAGGTCCACAAAGCTGTTTAATGTGTATATAATCTTTTTGACCCCAATCTTGATGTTAGGTCAATCACTTGAATGACACACCACAACTGTTGAACTATCCATATGGGTGTGGAGAAGATGAGTGACATCACAGAGAGCACTCTTTATAAGTGTTGCTGACATGACCAGAAATGGTACAGCTTCTGGTAACATGTAGCATAGTCATCCCAGTTCCTTGTACTGCAGATGAAACTCCTCCTAGTCAGTGAGGCAGTGTGCTTCATCAATCACAATGCTAATAATCTGTGATGCAAAGAGCAGATTCTTCAGCAACTTCTTGAACTCTCCATTGGGGTTCATGACCTGCTCTGTATTGAATATCTAAGTACTCAGTGGTTGGGAAACCAGCTGAGCTTACCTATTGAATATCTAAGTACTGTAGATAGTTAGTACTAGTAGATAGCTCTGTAAATCATAAGTACTCACCTCAGTGGTTGGAAAACCAGCTGAGATGTAACTAAACTACAACACACAGAAATAGTCCATGCTTATGTAATCTACTGTGGCATGTTTGTAATTCCAACACTCTGGGCTAATCACAATGACCCTATACTGAAAGGTTCTGATAGCCTTGTAATGGTTTGTGATCAGAATCATTAGACAAGATCACTTGAAAAGCTCACATGAAAATTTGCATAGTTGCAGTTTCAGAACTGATTGGAATGGTGTGGATTCCTGCCTTAGCCAGTGATGTGGTATTCTGCTTCCCAAGAAGATTTAGGGGTGTTATGATGATCTGAATCCCATTCAGCTGAAACAGAAGAGGCATCCAGAATGTGAGCATTTTTTCCATGCTGGTGCCAGCCATGCAAACCACATCTTTCTCCCTCTTCAGTATTGCCTCAGCTACCTTCAATTGCCAGAGACATGGCTGTACAAGAAACACCTCCTGTGTGTACATTTGGATTATGGACAATGCAGGAACATGAGGCAATTGATTAGCAGGTAACAGCAACAGCAATGCCATGCAACAGATGGGCTAAGTATGAACAAAATGGGGTAAAGGCTCTGTAGACACCTCCCATGTAATACCTGTCATTATCCCCTATAATTGTAACCCTAGCTTCAGTCCTGGTGTATTTTTTCAGAATCCACAGACTCCAACACTGTGGCTGATGTTGTTTACAAATGTTTTCTTGCAGCCATCTCTGAGAGTGTGAGGGGATTAAAGTTATGCTGGGATTTAATTTTTACACAGCCACTCAGAATTTGCCTACACTATATGCCCTAGTATGTCGCCCCTCACACAAACAGAGATGGTGTGTAGGAGTCTGAGTGTTTGGACTTGACCACAACTTATTCCATGATTTGACTGAAATCCCAGTCATTAGTTCAAAAGTGAAAAACACTTTCCATGGCATTGCTGTTTTAAATTGGCCATATCTTCACAGCCTGTGGACCAAATCACATGACCTAGGGGGCAATTGTGTTGTCAAGAGTATGTACTATTTATGTCTCCACCAAAGCTAAGTGGAATTCATTCCCACACTGTGCTGTGATGTGCTTTGTACACCATGTCACATCTTGGTATGGAAAGGGTTTTTGGAGTCACTGTACTTCAAACATATACATCCTTAAATAAAAGAATGTCAATGTCAACTACAATGGAAAGATAATTTAAAAATCAGCTTATTAAGCATTCACTGGCAAGGACCTATCTCAAAAATATATATGAGAAATATTAAGCAATATTGCTATACAATATGCCAATAAATTGCTTAAGCAGTTACCCAATTTGGTAAGTTGCAGCAAGTGAGTGGCTGTGAAAGTCCTCAATTGCTTATTTACAAAAAGACAAAGGCCAGAGCAAAAACCTCAAAAACTGATCCTAAATAGTCTTTTCTTTTGGTCTGAGCCAGTTTTTAAAGACTGGTCTTGTTTAATAAACATCTAAAGACTGGTTGATCACATACTTCCTGACCCTGGTGTACATAGGAACTGTAGATACTCAGTAATAATCATTAATACACTAGTTAGTAGATGGCAAGTACCTGTACTAAGATATTTAATAGTAGTTACTGAAATAACACTATAGCCTGAGTATGAAGGTTTAGTATAGTCATACTAAAGTAAAGGTACCATATAAAATCCCTAAGTAGTCCATGATTATGTAATATGGTGGCTATACAACCATACTGTTTGTATACTCCAATACCTCAAACACAAGGGTATCTACTGCCATGAAAAGAAGCAAAATGTTAATCTAAAAATACATTGTTGAAAATTCTAAAGCATACTTGAAAACCCTGTACAAATGGAATTGAGCATTGATGTGTGATGCATCCTGAATTGCTGTGCTTGGGTGGTTACCCAATTTGGTAAGTCATGGCTCATATTCCTGCTGGTCTTGTACTTTATGTACCATTGCCTTTGATTGACTCCTGTGCCATCATGCTTGCCCTTAATGCCATGGGATTCTTCTTTACACTCTGTATGATGAATTCGACTGCTGTGATTCACCCAATACAGTCCTTACATGATCATTTGACTTGGTATGTCCACTTTTTCAATCCAGTTTGACTAACTTTCTAGTTCACAATTTGGGCTTGCCTTGTTGATGTGATGGATCCACAGCCTTGACAGAATGTCTACATTGGTTTATAGGTGGTCTGGATTGCCTAGGTACATCACTCATTGCCTTCTTCATAGGCAAATGCAATGAAGCTTGTAAAATCATTCCCAGGCTAATTGATTCATCTTTCATGGTTAGAACACTATGAGCTAAGGATGTATGTATCTCCTAGAAAAGACTGGTGACTAGTTCTACTAGCACTATAATTGGTAAGAAACTTAGTGTAGCTAATAATGTGGGTTGTTTGTCAATCCTCAACAAAGCTTATTGTTACGACTATGACCGGTAGTCGTACAAGTAGACATGAAGCATAGGGCTGCCTTAGGCCTAACTCTTGTTGGGTCCTAACGGCATAGGATACCTTCAGGCTTAACGAGAGCCTGGCGACGAACAACAAGGGATATTAGAAGTAATATCCTGAGATGGATGATGACCAAGAGTCCTAGGTAAAGAAGGTCGGATGACCTTGACCGTGGCGAGGACGTTGGGTAGCAAGGTTGGTGTCGAGCTGGGTGGGTCCTCCTAACTGGGGTGGAGAACTGAGAGATGAGCCAACAGCGGCGAGCTGTTGGACAGGGGAGCAACAACGAGTTGCTCAATGAGACTCTAGAAAGGATCTAGAGTTGTTGATGGAGTCCTTCAATGAAGGAGGAAGGAGGGGAGGGCAAGGTAGAGATCAAGCAAGGGAATGTTGCAGGGAATGGATGATGAATACCACAAGAGTAACCGTAAGGTGTACACTTTAGATGTCAGATCAAGGTTAGAGAGAAAGAGGTGTTCGAGAGGAGCTCAAACTTATATACCCCGGCCGTAAGGGCTTTAGGGCAGGTATATCCCAATCTGGTCTGTGCGCAGTCTAACCTAATATGGTAAGAGTCTGTATCCGCAAAAGAAAACCCAGAGTCAGTGTGGCGATGTTATCGCCCAAAAAGGCAGGAGGGGTCTGCCGTGGGAAGTTCACGAATGAAGGAGCACGTTGTGGGAATCAGCATGTCATGACGTGTTGTGATGGCATGTGAGTGGTCACAAGGATGAAGTGTGGTCAGAGTGCAACACGAGGTGGTGGCGATGTCGAGGAGAGATCTGGCCTCAACTGAGGTGGGGAATCGCTGAGGGGAGCACAGGGGGTCGGCTGTGCAAGGAGGATACTGAAGGGCAGTACCAGAGAGATCCGGGGGCATTGCAAGAGGCTGTGCCGGAGAGATCCAGAGGTAGGGTAAAGGGCAGCCCTAAAGGAGGGGAGGGATGGGAAGATTCCTGGGGATATTCCAGGGAGGATCCAGGGAAGATTCAGGATTGGGACACAGGAGGGTGGCTGTGTCAGGAGGCACTGAGGGAGGGCAGTGCGGAAGGGGGCCAAGCCATGCTATGCAGGATGTGTTGCGTCGAGCGTAAACGAGTGCGAGAATGTGCCAGGGTGGGTGGTCCGGTGACAGAGTGGTCATGTGTTGGTACGTGGTCGTGGATAAGAAGGAAAAGACTGGGGGGGGATACCAAAACCGTAACACTTATGGACTGATTATGAGGGATTCTTGAACAGTTATGTTGATAGTATTATTGATATGTTAGTGATTGAACACTAAGATATATTGGCCCAGGTAGGGACAAATGTAGACTTGGTTATTTGAAGGTTCTTGCTGTGTTAGTCTTCAACAATGACAAAAATGTCTATTCAAATGGTAGAATAGGCCAATGACAGTTGCCTATGGGTCAGAGGTTCAAAGACAAAGAGTGTGTACTCAAGAGTAAGACAAAGACTCAATGTGAAGGGATCAAGGAGGTCAAAGTATGGGTTACACCAAGTAGGTCTACCTTAAAGTACAAGATAGAGCTATGTATAAGAATTTATATATGTACAGAGAAAAAGCAATACTAAGCAAAAAAAAATATCATAGAACATTGAAGAATGATTGGTAAATGTAAAAATGACTGATTATGGAAGGTGATGGAATACAATGGAATTAGTAATGAGTCATCAAGTAAAAAGAGAAAATAACTGTGCTCAACATGTTTGAATGGAGAGACATGTAGATGATGAAAGGTGAGCATGGTAAGTAGTCAAGGTAAAAGGAAAAAAGTATTTAGACAATGAATTGTAACAAGAAGACATTCTCACAATTATGGGTTGGTGAAAGTGAGGCACAACATGTGGCAAAAATGGTAGTTACCCCTATCATGACCATAACAGGAAGAAGTTTCTGTTAGTCACTTTCCCACAATTATGGGATGTAACAGAAATTGTTACAATTAAGGCAACCCCTATTCAATTTCCTCCTCTGTCTCCTCCTTCTCATATTCCAACTCCAATCCCTTCATCACTCTCCCCCCCATCCCACCTCGACCACCCCAGTGCTTCTCTATTCACTGAGATCTTCCATGACCTCAGTAATTACCAAATCTCTGCCTCCACCTGGGCAGACCTTCTAAACAAGTCCCTCTTTGAGGGATAAGGCAGGACCATCACCTTCAGGTACTTCCACCACTGCCTTTGGACTCTCCCTCCCCCCACCACCTCTCGGATTTCTCCTTCTTCTCTATGACTCTTACTTACACCTCTTGACTTGCATAGACACTATCTCCTACTTAGCCTTCTCTTTACAGGCTATGCAATGCAATGTGTCTATTCCTCTATTTATCTTTAGGGCTCCGATACTTGCCCTAAAGTACATACTATATATATTAGAGTGCTGCCTATACCTTTATTTCCTTCTAACCTTGATATATACTATTTCATGTTGTCAACTCGTTCCTTGAGATCCCCTCCCTTGTGCCTTGCCTCATCACTGTCTTCATCCTTCTGTCTACCAACTCTGGGCCAGTCCCAGTACTGCTGACTTAGGTCAGGCCATTCACTCTTAACTCCATTCGGAGGTGTCCAAGAGTAGGAAGAGCAACACATTCACAAACATGTTCCATTGTTACTTGGTCATAATAGAAATCTTGTCAAACAAGGTAATTTTATGACAGTTATTGTTACAGAACTGTTAATACTAAGCTTAGTGACCTACTGTACATGTCAAAATGGCTTGCTGCTTGTGTCAAAGAATAAAATTGTGAAATACATAGTTAATAGATAGAAAAGAGATAAGCAAGGAATTTGATTGGAATTACATATTTGTTATGACCTGTAACAATGGTACACATTCGTGAAGAACCATGTCTGTTCTACACTTGGTCACCTCCAGGTGGAGTTAAGTGTGAACCTCGTTCCTACACTTGGTCACCTCCAAGATGGAGTTAAGTGTGAACAGCCTAGTGAAGCTAGCAGTACTGGGACTGGCCCAGAGTTGGTAGAGTGGAGGATGAAACAGAGGAGAGGCGAGGCACGAGGAAGGGGATCTCAAGGAATGGTTGACTACACGAAATAGTGTATATCAAGGTTAAGAAGAAAGGAGTATACAGGCGGCACTCCAATATATATACTAGGAACTCTAGGGCAGGTATTGGAGTCCTAATGATAAATAAGAAAGAGGACGCGTTGTGTCGTGAGGCACGTGAGATAAATGAACAGGATATAAGAGGGGAAACGCATAGCTGTGAGAGAGGCTATGGAGGAGGCAGTGTCAGAGCAAGTCAGAAGGAGTAAGGAGGAGTCATAAGATAAAAGGAGAAGTCTGAGAGGCGGTGGGGAGAAGGAAGTACCTGGAGGCAATGCGGGAGGTGTCCGTCCTGCGGAAGGATAGCTTATTCCTTGAAGAGGGATTCATCTAGAAGCTCGGCCCATGTGGAGGTAGGGATATGGTAATCCCTGAGGTCAGGGAATAAGGAGGAGAAGAGGGCAGCACTGGGATGGTTGAGGTAGAGGGGAGGAGTGATTGATGAGGGGATTGAAGTTGATGTACAAGGAGAAGGAGACAGAGAAGGAAATTGAATAGGGGTCTCTTCCTTAACTGTAACATTACCCCCTTCGTTGATCTGAAGTTCCATCTCAGACATTAACTCATCCGCTGTGGTCTCCTTCGTTGATCTCGTAGTCAGTGAGGTCCCAGGTGGGGTCTGGGAGATCGTGGGGGCAGGCGTGCCAAAGGTGGTTGCGGGCATAGCATCTGGTACAACAGCGGTTGGGACAGAGGGACATGACATGTCCGGGGGCGACAATGCAGCAAAAGTGGCACCAGTACCAGGGGCAGTCCTTCCGAAGATGCCCAAGCTGTTTATATTTGAAGCACTGGGTGTGCTCCAAGTGTTCCAGGGATACATTGGGGGCGTTGGGATGGGGAGTGGATATATGGGGTACGGGGCCCATGTCATGCTGGGGAGGATTGTACAGCTGGATCTGGCTGACTGGGATCCAATCCAGTGGTTCCCAACTGGTCACTGGTCCTGCTAGGAATGTAGATGTGGAGGGGAGGGCGGACGACTGTAGGGTCTCCCAATGGGGGGGAAAGAGAGCATGGGGGCCGTGATGAAAGGCCTGCCAAGAAAAGGAGATGGTGGGATATGCCCGCTCACCTCCTGCATATCGACAACTCGGGCATACGTTTGAT